>JAANSK020196542.1:0-14566 GCA_011763485.2 Isoetes engelmannii
CTGTGCAATATCAAGGACTGTATTCGCCTAGCAAATGCTGGATCTTGGCGTTTCGTGCATTCATTCACCAAGATTTGAGCAATACCGGTGGAGATGGGCGTACCTTGTTTATGTTTGATTTCTGCGGATTCCAGCGCGTCGTTGAATTTATCCCTCTCGTGCATCCGCCTCGATGAACTTGATATTCGGATGCCATTTCTGATAGGTGTGATGCAGACCAGCTTGAGCTGCAGACCCATACATGGCTACACAAATCTACTACTTAGGCTATCGTAGTTCGAAAATATTACAACAAGAAAAGCAGGCAAGTATTACATTTACCTCTTCCTCAAACCCTCACTGGTAGCAAATCCGTCCAGAATACAAGAAAGAAGACGTCTAGGAGGCTGTGCAGGGCCGATTTCAGTAGATGCAAGGAATAAGCTGCCCCTTCAACTCTAAACTGCTCTTCGACCCCTGTAACTAGGCTCAATAATCCGTTTTGCGCCGACGGATTGAGAAAGAACGGAGAGAAATCGATACAGCTGATAACTTGCAGTTCGCATGCAGCTGCAAGTATCAGTTATTGAGCATCCATGGTTCGGCTTGCTTGAAAAAACTTTAACCAATCGACGACTGCGCTTGCGGGAGAGCTGGGGCTTATCAACTCACCCTTCAAAAAGCACAATACCCAGCATATTCCTTTTTTCCTGAAACCTCGTCCGTCTAAATGGCATATTCACGGCATTGTACCTATTGGCTACTCCTTGCAAAGGGTATGCCCTTCGGGCAACCCAAAAAGAAATAGGCATGCAAAAAAAAGTCTACTTTTAGCCTAGCCATGCACTTATAACCCTATAATAATTTATTTTCTTAGATATATACTTATTTTACATTGCTATTCCATAGATACATACCAACCAATGTACCATATACAGAAATAAGAAGTTAGAATAAATAATCATTTAATAGAATGGCATGGCATTTAACTTTTTAAAAAAAGGATGTGGTGCCAAATTTTCAATCTGCCAATAGAGAAAGAGGAAAGAAATAGTTCTGAAGCAAAGAACAAGAAAAGAAAGGTCACAAGTGAGAGAGAATTTAGAGATGAATGGCATATTAAGCATCCATGGTTTTTAGGATAGTTCTTGATGATGGTAAAGAATGTTTTGCTCTCTATGCATTAAACATCTCCAATGTTCGTATAATATGTTAACTATTGTGTGTGCATTGTCACTTTTAAGTATTTTAAGGGGAAAAAAACAATTTAAGCCCGTGCATTGTTATTTTTAAACAAGCAATGCAAAAAAAAGTCAAATTTAAATTATGCCATGCAATTTGAAAGTCTACTTTTCCAAGTGACCTTCAAATAAAAGTAAGGGTAGTCCAACCCTCCAATTTACCTCTTTCGGTTTTCGGCATGCACAAGTGGGCATGGCAATATCCGGATGTCATTTTGCAGTGCATATTGCAGTGCCAGTGTCTGCCAACCCTGTTTGTTCATCGTCTTCTTCAAGTAACAATCTATTCTTCAAACAGTGCCTCCATTATTGCTTTGATTTTGGTGAGAAAAAATGGAAAACTTTCAGTACAATCCTTTTTCCTCTTTCGCTTGCTTCTGATTTCAAATTATTCGTCTGATCACATACTTCTTTTATGTTTTCTAGATTCGGAGATATGTGTATCACGGTGTAATTTGGCTTCAAGGTATACAGAAATCGCTTGATTGTGCCCAAGTACAGGTTAATTCTTGCTGCTTTGATTAAATTATTTAGAATTAGAGGTAGTAATCCACATTTGCAAAGGTGTTGCATTGAAAATATTGAAAAGATGAATGGTGCAAGAATTAATTCCGGAAGAACTAAATTTTCCTGGCTATGGCAGAATGTGCAGCCCTATATAATAAGCAGTGCAAAGGTAGTCTTTCTGAATCATAGGCCACAGCAAAGCCGACAAAATCAGTGGGAAATGCATGCCGGACATGAAAAGAAGTCTACAGGATTCATACATCTACTGCTCTGTTTCATGCAAGGTATTTTTGATTTAAACCCACAACTGAGCTATGGCGATTTATTGCACAGACCCAATTTCTTGAAATAATTAAGCTGTATGTAGACATGCCAATATTATATTATCTATCCATGATGCTATGTCTGGAACCATCATTATTTTTGCTAGGATCTACAGATAGTCTGATTGTTTTTGTCATGCTTTGTGCAGAGCTGCGATTTATGGGGATTCTTTGCCACACAAGCTTACAATGCTACTTGGTATATATAAGAGCTATAAACAATTTTCATGGTGATTTTTATTTATACTCTATGTACTTGATTCATAAAATACAATTGCTCTAAAAAAGGATCTTCATATGGCAGGTTAGAGCAGGTTATATTTGAGCTCCACTATTTTGGTGGAAACAGACATTCAAATTATGTATGCTTTCTTAATTGTTTTTGTGCTTTAAGATGTTGAAATTTGCATGCCACTTTTCTACAACTTGGTAAATGTCGAAATACTAGACATGAAAACGTATGACTTGCATTATATCTTATTTTATCTTATCTTATTATTTAACAATATGGTAAAATGCTTTCTTTCTTAGTTGCAATGCAAGACCATTACAATCAGAAAAAATAGTGTTTTCTGACTAGCGAGTGCCCTCTGACTAGCAAGTGCCCTGGACGATATCAGAACACACTAGTTTCTGTTGTCGACTCTGTCCAATAAAGTATACCATAACTGTGCCACTCTCAAATAGTTCTTAAGCCACATTCTTCATGGGTGTTGACAAATGCAAGGTGAAAGTGTTCTCTTCGCACTTGATGGCTTATGTTTAGGTGAGGACATATATATTGGCATTACATGTAAGTTCTTTTGTATGCTCTATTTCAAATTCAAATTGACAAGTTGAATTTGAAACACGGTCATTTACTAATTGCGCCCTATGATGGGGATATGTGGATTCAGGTTCAAGAGGTGGCAAGATATTCACATGGCTTGCTGTGGGGTATATGGGAGTGCAACTACTTGCAAACAAAGTATTGGCATTGCGTGTAAGTTCTGTCATACGTTCTATTTTCAAATTTATTTTGCCAAATCTGAACTGAAACACTGTCCTTTACTAATTGCCCGCTAGATGGGAATATGTGGGGGTAGGTTGAAGAGGTGATAAGGTATGACTTGGTTTGTTGTGGGGTGGGATGACACGTTCTCCACAGAAGGTGAATCCGTAAGCCTTTCTTTGCTTGCTCAGGAATGCACAATTTGGGGTTCTATTGGAGGTATGCAAAGAAAAGAAAACCAGTTGTAATTGGCCGAGTATCGTGCTAGAAGCAATTATCATGAGAAAACAAAACATAATGACGATAAGGGATTGCAAAATGAGCCGGAATATATGTTTTTATGGTATTTATCACTTCTGATGTATACATTTGGTGTAGTTGGATGTAGCTATATTGAAAACAACTGGTATTTTATATTCTGCATTAGACGTTGAAATTGCAAGCATGAATATAACTTATATTAGGGAAAATATCAATAAGATGTCTGTTTGGGGTACACTTCTTGCTGCCATGTTATCCTATGTATAATACTAAAAAAAGATAAATCGCGTCAACATGAAAGAAACATGGTCCAAATTTGCGCACAGTCTAGTATTCCAACTACAAGTGTTCTTGAACACGCTCAGCTAATCCGTGTCGACATGCGGAGCTTTAAAACAGATTGGATTGTATCCAGATTCCTTGATTTGTATGAAAGGATCTCGCCAATGACGACATGCGAAATATTTCACCTCATAATTCATCTCCTTCCTAGCCACATGCCCAACTGTCTCCATAACTTATCACAAATCGAAGTGGTGGCCACATTTATATTGGCACCTACAAAGAATCCAGGTTTGTGAATAAAAGGAGCGTCAAGCAACTCGGGTACTTTGTCACCGACATCTTCATCAATAGAAGTGAAGTCACAATTTTACTGAAACAGGCAAGATTAGATCTACGGTTCTCCTTGCCAGATCGTCCAGAAAAAAAAGTGCACCATGCCTGCCTGGAATCAAATCAGTGGTAGGGAGGCTGATAAGAAAAATTAGAAACACATAAAGAAAATGTTCACAAACAGAAGAAATGTCATTGGGTGCAGATGGATGGACATTTGCTCTTCCAACGCAATTGAAAACTTCCTATGCATACTATATTGTAGAGCACCTTTTTCCGCAAGATGGATGTGTCGACTTCTTTTTAGATCATCACATTTTGTGCAGATGAGAACAATCACATATTGAAGCAAGAAGTCATAATTATGTGTGAACATTTTATCTTGTTCACATAATCATTATATGAGGACATCCTTATCTTGTCCGTATGAAGACTCTTGTGAAACTGGGCACGCTGCATAGAGGACTGTATATATACTGAGGTTGGGGGAAGGTCACAAATTCATAAGACCATAGGAGTGTAAATACGAAAATGAAAAAACATGGTCTGGGTTGTTGAAGTGATCATAGGTAACTTACAATGGTTAAAAGTATTTTACTGAGCACACGTGTATATAAACCAGCAGGAGGTTAAGACGAAGTCTTTTGGAGGCAAATACAGATATGAAAGACACTCATCAAGATAAAGAGACACCGGACTTCTTTTCTTCTTTTTATCAAAGGTATCTAGTTAAGTTCAAGTTTCATCCAACTTCTGATGTCATATGGGATTCTAAACACTAGCTTAAAGATTACAAGACACTTGTCGATGAGCACAAGCAAACTTTGCCGAAGGATTAAGCAAATTTAGGAGATAAAGTAGTATAGTTATTTGGTTCCAATCTTTTTTCGCCAAAGAAATATCTAAAGATTGATATATGTCGGTATGAATTTTTATTGATGATTATAAAGATGTCAAGTCCTCTAAATGACTTGAGGCCATCTCTAAAAGAATTGAGATGAAAGACCTCTAAAGGAACTGAGGCCATTCCTATACGAACTGGAATGAACATCACTAAAAGAATTAGATGAAAGACCTCTAAAGGAACTGAGGTCATTCTTAAATGAACATGAATGAACCTCTCTATAAGAATTGAGATGATAGACGTCTAAAGGAACTGAGGCTATTCCTAGATTAACCGAAATGAGCGTCTCTAAAAGAATTGAGATGAAAGACCTCTAAAGGAACTGAGGCCATTCCTAATAGAACTGGAATGAACATCTCTAAATGAATTGAGATGTGGGAGACCTCTAAAAGAATTGAGGCAATTCCTAAAAAAAGGTGGAATAACATATTAGAAAGCATTAAGGTGAAACAATTTTTCCTCGAAATTGACGCGGGGTCCAATCTCGAGAATGGAAGGATTGTTACGATTTTATGCCGGCTTGGGGAAGCCGTTCGAGTCCAATAAAGTGGTAGAAGAAAGATCCATGTATATGGGTTAGTTAACCTATATGATACAAATAAATCACTAAAGTCATTTAAACTTTTAAACAGATTAAAGTTTGAAAGCTTGAGGCTGATAATGAGGTCACGTTCATTACATCGGAATTTGAATACAGATCCAAGCCAGACCTTTTGGAAATCATCTCGGATTTAGTCCAGATGATTTGACATGACTGCAAAAGGGCCGAAATCAATCTTTCCAGCTTTTTTCTGACTGAACCCCTTGGCTTACCTTTCCAATAAGACATTTTGTGAATGGCCAAAAGGCTGTCCCTAAAAAGGTCTTTTATCTGTATAAATATATGATACGGCCTTCCGTGTTGGATCATCTTAGTATCTCTGCCTCCCACAATGGTTCTTACTGTGATGATGTTTAGCCTGGCTTATTTGCTTTATTTTTGGACTTGAGATCCTTGTTGAGAGCAGGATAGAGTCTGCTTACTAAGCTTGAGCCCGATTGAGTGGTCGAGCCTCCTAAAAATTAGAAAGTTACCTATTTATTTATTGTTTTTAGTGATTGCTATTGAGTGGAATTATTTGTGATGGAATGAAGAAGAGGTATGACTAACTTGGAGAGGGATGTAGTTTCTGCTGAACTTCTTTTTGAAAACTGAAAACTTTGAATGATGCCTCTAATCGGTTGTAAATCTATGCAAAGTCTCAAGAGTTCATTAACATCTCTGATAAAATGTGTCACAAGCCACCCGGGCCCATTCTTGGTCCTCTAATGGAAGGCCTTGTAGAATTTTGATGCAGTTATATACAGTGATCCAAGAAGTAAGTCTTTTTGATTATGTTCACATGTTAGCACCTTCAATAGACATCCATTTAATGTTTATTCTACATAGCATTGGCAATAATTGAATATAAGCCCTGATTGATTGCTTCTTTCTACATAGAAAAGCATTTATTTATTGCCATTGAACCATAAAGTGAGCTATGCTAACCTTTATGAATTGGATAATTGAGGGTTTTTCTGGAGAAGCTTTTGGGATACCCATCCTGCCGGAGAAAACAGAGGCTGCCAAAAATCTATCCCAAGCACTGCCAAAAACCCTTTGATCCATAAATCCGCCATCTGGAAATCTGCCACAAGCGGCTGCCGAACTGTTGAAACCCTTTGATCTTAGAATTGGCCATCTGAAAAATTTGCCACAAGTGGCTGCCGAACTGCTGAAAACCCTTTGATCCATGAATCGACCATCTGAAAATCTGTCACAAAAGGCTGCTGAACTGCCGAAACCCTTCGATTTGCTGCACAAAAATCAGAGCAAGGAGCTGCCATAACCAGAATACACCACAATAGCACCATAGCCGCTGAAATAGGTCCCTAAATACCATATTGTGGCTTCATGTCATTTGGTTTAGCGTTCCAGCATTGCCGGTGATCTGCTTTCGCCGACCCCGGTCGGGGGACCCAACCGGAATTTCATTCCAAATGCCTTGAAGCCATACATTATGACATTTCACCTTGCATTTCCGTTGTTTTTACCTAACATTCCAGATTATTTTACTTGCTAGAACTACACTTACTTGATATCCACATTGCAACAATAACGACGACCAATAGCAGAGACGTTATTTTAGGGCTCTATTCGTCAGAGTGGAGGTCTTTGAAGCGACAAACAGTCCATATTTGCAAGGCGTGGTTGCTATGGATCTTATGGAAGAGGTGGAGATTAATGGTGTTCTCCCAAGAGTACGTTCACCTGGCCAAAATCCTAGACATATTGAGACCTAAGCTTGAGAAGCAAAGAGCAGTAATGGAGGGTCGGGACCTACCCCATCAACTAGGGAGAGTCCTCTTTGTACAATTTTGACATAGTAGGAAGTGTATAGGCTATGCATTTTTCTTCTGTATTGAGATGTATTTGTTGTAAACGACATAGCCATTTGATGTACCTCACATTTTTTCGTTTCAATTAAAGCCCTATCTCCAATTATACGAGAGGGAATGTATGAGAGGGAGAGAGGGAGAAGGTCACCGAATTTAAGGGAAATAGAGGAATCAAACAAAAATTTTTGGCTGCTCACCCCCTTGAAGCAAAACATCAAAATATGCCATCGGTTCTTGAGTGGAGGCCTCCATCTCCTTGAATCAATGGACTCAGTCAAGAATCTGGCATATAGGCGCCCTTAATCACCCTATGCAAGGTAGAGGGTGATTCTTGTATTGAAGTATTCATCATCGTATCACTACACCTTGAAAGGTGCACACCATTGTTTATTTTCTATCATGCATAGAAATTCAATGTGGACGAGTAGGTTTCCCAATTACAGGGCGGGGGGAGGTTGTTGCTTGTTTTTTGTTGTAAATAATGTCGTGTGTTGGACGTTGGTTTTTTTGGACCATGGTATCATTTGGACGACTGGATTGCGATTGAACTGTTTTAGCAATTGTCTAAGCAGAGCGACCTGTGCTACGCTTGGCATCCGATGGCCGATCTTGTTAGAAGTAGGCCCCGTGGTGTCTGTTGTGGAAGAAGCATGGAGGAATATGTGTGTGTCTGGAGCTCGATGGCTAGCAGTGACGCCTCTGTTGAAGCAAGCACAGGTATTTGTAGGTCTTCTTCCATGCTCAAAAGGTTAGCTAGAGTTGGTAGGTCAGGGGTGGGCATCCCGGGTTCTCTTGACGAGGAGGGCAGACCTCCAGAAAGTAGCAGTGCTACTGCTGCCAGGGCCAGGAAAAACTCGTTGCGTTGTGTTGTGGGCAGGGATCCGCTGGCTGCTGGTTGCATGCTTGATTGTCCTTCCGTAGTCTGTTATCCCTTTTCTACCACAATACTTTTGTTGAAATTCCTTCTGAAAGCCTGCATCTCTCTCCGGTTTTGTTGAAATTCCTTCTGAAAGCCTGCATCTCTCTCCGGAGAGAGCTGCATATAATCTCAATGTGCTTGCTGAAGCGTGTAATGTTAGTATGCCAGCAAGGAAGCAAATCCTATTTTTAAGATAAACAAAAGTTTTAATCACATGCAAAAAAAGAGATAATAGAATAGAATAGAAGAGATAGTATTTAGCCTATATAATCCAAAATTTGTTGCCGTTTGTATCCTATATATATAGGTATATATATCTGTATTTTTGAAGTCTAACGTGCCATGTAGACCGGATTAAGAACAGTTCTTAAAAAGTGCGCCTCTGGGCGGCCATGGTACTCTGTAATGGGCCCCTTTGGGAGCACAGTTTAGCGTGTTTTCCCGCTGGCTATGGCATGTGATCTCCTTCTCAGGCCTGCCGGCTCTACTTGTTCCGGACAAAGGAGCTCGCCTTCTTCAATTCTTTTGCAGATCGGACGATTCGTTCTTCCGACGAACAAAAGCCGCTGAAATCTTTGAAACCTTTTCTAAATCCGACATCCTGGAAGCAGTAAATCTTTAGCATTACATCCGCACTTGTTTTTTTCTCGCATTGGGTTTTGGGTACACAGCCAAATACATTTCTTCTCGTTCGGTTTTTTTCTGAGGCAATATCTGGGGTTTCGGAGTTGTTTGAAATACTATAAAGCAGGTTCATTAGATTCCACAGTTGGGCAGTATTTGAAATTATTCAGGAGGAAGTTTTGAAGGTGGATCTGTTCTGTAAGGCGGATTATGTCCAAATGCAGGATATGGAATGTTAAGGAACACGACATTTTGTAAAAGCAGCAGGAATTTAACCTGCTTAGATAGTGGATAACAGCAGTCCAAGGCCGTCACACTGGGGGAAAACGGTACTGGGCGCTTCTTGCGCATTAACGAGGTTCCATCACCTTCTAGACAGATGGCGGGTACTGAGCTCACTCCTGCTCTGGCTGACCTTGATGGCCAGCTTAAAGATCTATTTCGAGCACTTGAGTAAGTCTGGCTATTTCACTTTTGCTAATTGCATATAGTTTGTAATTATTTTGAACCATACATCACGTCAAGTTTAATGATGGTGTATCAATTTGGAAAATAGCTGGAAAATAAGTTTAGATGCTGCAATGCTGTTTTTACTGAATCAGAACGTGATATATCTTCATTTTTGATGCAGGAATGGTTTTCAGAAACTAGATAAGATCAAAGATCCCAATAGACAGAGTAAGCAACTTGAAGAGCTTACTGCCAAGATGAGGGAATGCAAAAGGTATTTTTAATGTACTTCACGCACATTTGTCTTATGAACAATTTATGATAATTCAAATGAAGTTCCAAACTCTTAATATTTTTGTGTTCGTGCCAGGTTAATTAAGGAGTTTGACAGAGAGATGAAAGAGGAGGAAGTTACAAATTCACCAGAAGTCAACAAGCATTTGAATGAAAAGAAACAAGCTCTTGTAAGCTCATATCATTGTGAGCACTTTGATTCTAGTATGTTACACGTTGATTTCTAAGTAAGCATATCCCTGCTGTCTCACAGATAAAGGAGCTCAACTCATATGTTGCTTTACGGAAAACGTAAGTGTTGCGCGCAATGTTGATCATTGTGTTTGAAAATTTGTTGGCCATTATCAATGATTGATGTTATGGTAGAATAGATATACGAGCTCTATTGGCAACAAAAAGGCAGAACTTCTTGATGGTGGAACTGGCAGTGGGGAGCCACTCGTAGATGAGAATGTTCGTATGGCATCAAGTGAGTAATCATGCTATGACTCCCATCTAAATCTGGTTTCTAGGAAAAGCTGTTCAACCATTTCTGACATGGCTTTTTAAAGTTTGCTGTTTAGAAGATGTATGCAGACCTGCAGCTTAGCACTTATTTTGCCATATATCAACAAGAAACATAAATTTCTCTTTTGCTCATAGACGTATCTTCATTACGTTCTTCATTGAGCTCATGACTTGCAACATATTGATTCGTTCATCCTTTTTTATGCTTTGCAATTGAAAATAAAAAGTGGCATTTAGTACTCTTAACGCATCATTTTTTTCCTGTTGGAGACAAACAATAAGCAAATAAATTTACCTGCAATTAGTATTGCAAACATTTGGGATTGATGAGAATTTGATTACCAGCGATGACAACTCAGCAGCTAGTCGATTCTGGTAAAAAAACCATGGATGAAACTGACCAGACCATTGAACGTTCCAAAAAGGTAAGAATTCTTACGCGTGCTACCATATGCAAACATTTTTATTCCTTTGAATACAGTCTTTTGGATGTGTTATTTCTTACACTGAATAGTTTATTTTAGGTCGTTGAAGATACAATACAAGTTGGAACCCAGACAGCAGTAACGTTGAAGTCGCAGGTTTGCTATGGACTGACTACCTTTATTTTATTCTCATCTAATGTTGACTGCAAGAAAGAAATGTCAATGTTTCAGTTTTTTAGGAAAATATGCATATGCTTGGTGTATCTAAGTTGTCTAGCTGGAAAGTTTTGTCCTCGGGTTAAAACTATTTTCTTGAATGTAACCTGCTTTTAGCTGTCTCGGAACAAAACTAATATTAATCTGATATTCTAGTTATTTGCGCTCTTTTGATGTGCTTATGGTCTGTTGCGATTTTCAGACTGAGCAAATGGGTAGGATTGTGAATGAGCTGGATAATATTCAATTCTCAATTAAGAAGGCTTCTCAGCTCGTGAAAGAGATTGGTAGGCAGGTTAGGTTCCCAACATTTACCTTTATCACTTTTCTCATTTAGTTTTTATAGGTTACTGATATCTTGGCTCTCTGCAGCTCGCGACAGACCGTTGTATCATGGCTTTTATGTTTCTCATTGTTTGTGGAATTATTGCTATAATTGTTGTAAAGGTAACCTCAATCCTGTCTTCTTTCTTGGATTCTGGCTGTTGGACCCACTGCTAAGAGCCATTTTGTTGTTTCAGATTGTAAATCCTAAAAATAAGAACATTAATGTTCCTGGATTAGCACCACCTGCACAGAATACTACAAAATATGCGGTATATGGACGGAGAATGCTTCTATGACAGGATGGATCCATGTTCTTGATTGAATTCATGTCAGAGCATGGTTCTGTATTGAATGACTTGGCAGTCAGGTGAAATTAAACTGCCTTCAAAGGGTTTGCTGAGAAAGGGACAAGAGAGCGGACTGCGATTTCCTATTTCCCAGTTGCATGCAGCAGTTCAGCAGGTCGTTATTGATTTCTTCACGATGGCATTTTGTACCATAGGAGTTAAGAGTATTTGTGGTAGAAGCCATCAGAAGCCAATCCGGTAGTTGTAGCATATGTGTTTTTAGAAAAGGATTTGGCTTTATGATGCCTTTATATGCTCCTTTTGAAATAGTAATCGACATCTCCTTATTTTTCAATTGTTTTTACATTACTTGTAATAAGAAAATGTCATCTGTCACGCTGCAATTCTCATGCGCTGCTGAACAAGTTTGATTGGTTTGAGTTGTTCTGTTTCAAATTTTATATGAAGGATAATGATATTTATTTTCATACTGATGTTTGAAGTTGAAGAGTTTTACAAGGTTATGCGAAGGGAGAAGGGAGAACTGATACAGCACAACATGCTCGTTATTTAACGACTCCTTGGCGAGCTATATTGTTGTAAAGCCCAGAACAGCAAAGACCAAGCTTAGTTTGAGTGTATGTGCTAAGGGTGCTTTCCCACGGAACGGCGACCTGAAAATATGTTGCTATGTCCAAAACCTGAGCGTTCAGAAATGCATTAGGATTACTTCCGATTCAGGTCAGAAACCTGAATTCTTCAGGTTGAGGTGCTCATGGGAACTTGCATGCCAAATGGAACCTGCGTGCTAAGATCTTGACCTCCAAAACCTTGAGGCTGGAGGCCCATAGGAAAGCGCCCTAAGGGTGGCTTCCCATGAGGGCCGAAACCCTGAAATTTGAGGCCTACCTTGAGCCCAGATTTGAGGGATCATCCATCCTTTATGGCAAAAAGATACATCGAGCCACACAAGAAGACAGGAGCCATGCAGAAATAGCCCTTCAATTCCAAATTAAACTTGGGTTCATGAGAATATTCCACGTTTGCAAGGTCAATGGGGATATTTGATGCGTTCTTGGGCTTTATTTCTAGGAAACCACAAGCCTAATACCCTCGTGTGGTATTTGGCTCACAAAATTTCTCTCTTTCCTGTGAAAAAACTTGGCAAAGAGGGGTATTCGACCTGCCTAATAAACTCTGTATAACTTGTAAGTCGAATACCCAAAGAAAAATAAAATCCATTGTATCAGATCATACTATAGCAAGCAAGCCTTCTAACCGAGCAACACGGGTATTCTCTTTACATTCTCAGTGTATCATTTTTGCTTTGATTATCAGTTCGTTGCTTTGGATTCATCGGGCAGATTGATCAAGCCTTGGTCAAGCTCCAACACAAACACAGGTATGGTTTTTACAGTTTTAGCTTCGAATACTTCATATTCTCAGCTTTTGATTACTTTCCATTCTGTATCTGCTTCTTCTGTATCTATTGGCTCTCGCACAAAATCATCTGATGGATTTTTGATGAATGGCCTTAACTCCTACTACAAGATTTTGGAAAGGTCTTGAGCTCTTCCTATAGATCTTTCTTCACTCCCTAGCTCGTGTGCCATTGTCACTCTTGCAGGCTTGCCTCTGCATCCACTGCCACGTTATCCCACTGCTGGTTTCAAGGAAGCATGGAGCTTGCATTAAGTATACATGTGAATCGCATTAGAAACAAAGCAAGCAGAAGGGAACAAAATCAAGCATAAGGGAATGTCTATGGGAAGTTCGCAGAATTCATTATCTACTCCAAGAACCGATGGAAGGGGAAGGGGTATTCGACTTGTGGGATAGAGCGTGAGTTCAAACGAGTCTAATACCTCTATTTTTTGGGGATAGCACTTCCGACAAAGGAGTGTTGGAGGTATTCGACTTGTCAAATATGAACTTGTGGAAGGGGTATTCGACTTGTACCTTGAAAGATACCCCTATTCCACGAGTCTAATACCCCCTTTGGAATCCAAGCCTAAATCGGGAATCGTTCAAGTTTTCCCATGAGTTCCAAGTTTTCCCATCATCAAAAACCGCACTAACAAGCATGGTGGTCCCAAGATATTACATGCTTGTAATATTATGTATACAGGAATGGTCTTGCGGCTTGAATTCCAGCGCGAAAGGTTGGCCGACGCGTGGCAGCGTGGAGGCCTGCTTGACTCGCTGGAATTCAAGCCGCAGAGCTATTCTTGCAACATGAAATTAGGGTAAACGCGATTTCGTTGGGTGGAATTGGACAGAATGCAGGGTGAAAAATCAGGAATGTTGGGTAAAAATGTTGTCGTAGGGAAGAATGCACAGTAAAATTTTGGAACATCCTTCACTTAATTTTGTTCAACATTCTCTGAAAGAATTTATGACACGTGTCAAGGCGTGACTAGTGGACGCGACATAATCGTGTTTATCCTGTTTTTACGTTTGTTACATATCCTAAAGTGTGTATTGGCAACGAGTATATTTCACATCCTAGGTTGCAAAAGTTCGTATCATGAGTGGTGCAGTGGAGTTTTTGGTTGTATCTTGTTCATTTTATGAGACATGTTATATTTGTTAAGATAGAATAGAATAGAGTTTTTAAGGTCCACGGAGATCAATAGGCCATGGGACTATACAACGGGCTGGACAACCTAGAAACATCACAAAACATAATGAGAATGTTATAAAGCTTGGGCAAAATCCAGATGAAACTATGACTCGATCCTTAGGTCAGACAAACAAACCAGACTTTGAATTTTATGTAATAATATGTCGTTTATGTTATTTAAACATAACCAAACCAATGGTTAGATGGCCAATGGTCTAGAATAATTGTTGTACCTCCATGACAAACTGCTTATCCCTTGAAGGCGTGCTTCTCTCATTTTGTATAACTCCTCTCTACGCTTGCAAAGCTAGAGAGAAGAGAGGTTTCTTGTACAGATTACTTGGTACCTTTAAGATGATTGCCGTGCTATTTCGATGGGACAGAGGTTCTTGGCAAAGGGTGGCTAATATTCTGCCAGCCACTTCCTCCCAAACAGCTGATGTGCCTATTTGGATTGGTCTGCAAATTGTCAACGCCCAATGTCTTGTGCATTCTTTATATCAGAAGTTAGCCGGCGTTGATGTTGTTCCCCTTCGGCCTGGTTGGCAGCTTCGCCTTCCTCCTCCTCAGTGGAAGCAAATGTGGGCCTGGGCTTGGGATAAGTTGCTTCATCCTAAAGTCTCTGCCTTGTGGTGGCAGATCCTTCATAGATGTC
>JAANSK020196653.1:0-24618 GCA_011763485.2 Isoetes engelmannii
GGCTCCGCCGCTCGCGGGCGGCCGCTCCCAGGTGGTTTACACCTGCAAACCTGCCAAGCTGACTGGTTTCCCCCCACTTAACAACTTTTGTCTTTTTTGTTTAACAATAAGCACAAATTGATCAAGCCCTTAAATTTTAACAATAAACACAAATGAATCTCGCCCTTAGATACAGCACTCAATATCAGCCTTAATACAATGCGATCTGGGCCCTACTTGGGCCCTACATTGCTAATCATTTTACTAAGTGCCTTATCACAAGTTATTTACAATGTTTTTTACACATGTTAACCCCAGGGGTTAACATCTAGGTTCTAGGTATATGCAGCCCATAACCAATCTTCAAAGCCACGCATATATGTTTAGGTATATATCGTTTTCACAATGTAGGCCTCGACCAAATATGCCACTCATCACGAAGGCATAAAACAACAAAAGCTAGGAATATCTCACCAAAGATCATGTCTTTTGTTCAACCTAGTGGGGGTGAAGGGTCACAATCAAATCCTCCATTGAGCCTTTTTGACATAATGATGCCATCTTTGAATTGCATGATGTACTAGGACGAACAACTACCCTCTGTGGTTTATACAAACCTTCAAAACATATTAGCGTTCTTGAACAATCAAAGAAAGTCTTCACATTGCCCATTGTCATCACAATGCACAAAGTTAAATCATATTACATAATCAAATTCAGTGGTATCTATATTCATAAAGAGCTCAACATTTTACTAGCATTTTCATCCATTGCAATGGCAATATCCAAATCCATAATCTAGTTTTAGTCTTTTGAGGGATGCTTCTATGCAGCATGTCAGTATATAAATCTTCATATTCTCTCTAGAAAGGAACTTAGGCTCCAGAAAAGGGCACTAGAGTTAGTTAGAAAAAGTTATATGAAATTTCTAACGCGCTTTGCCTTCTTACTTAATTGTCAGAAGGCAATTGCAGTAGTTAGGACCCACATGGATACTAAATAAATAATGTATCACATGCTCTTTGTTATCAGATTCCAAGCTATGGATGGAGATGTTCTTCCTCCAGGAGTAGCCCAATTTCTTAGCTCCAAAGGTTTTAAGATTTTCTTGCCAATCTTTAGGACTGCAATACTACTGCTTTCCCTAACTGCACTAGCCTTGCTAATTGAAGACAAGGAGTCATACAACATCGATGCCTCGGTTTTTTTCCCACAAACACCTACTGGTTCTCTCGTGGTGGCAAAAACTGCAAGATTCAAGCTGATTCCATCTCTTAAGTAAGTTCCTTAACAAAGTTCAAGGCAGACTTCATCACACATTGAATTTGATATTAAGAAATTGCAAATCAGTAGATTGTTTTAATATTTACCCCATGGTTCATGATCAAAAGAGTACTATATAGGTGACTTATCATAACCTTTCAGTACTATAAGATGCAGGAAGGAACTACAGCTCTGGCTCATTTATTTCATGATTATTATACCATCTCTAAATTGCAGAATAACGGCCAAAGTGTGGCATCATGCATAAAAACAGTGATAGCTCTGGCTCATTTAGCTCATGAATATGCAGAATAAAGGCCAAAGTGTGCCATCATGCATAAAAACACTGAGAAATTATAGCATGTTATCATCTGCATTAATAATGATGTACTGCAAATACTCTGTCGGATGTATATAGTCAATCCTGCATCTTATAGTTTGAATATATATCAGATTCTATGTGGTTGTCATGGCAGCGGCTGCAATCTACTACTGCGTGCAATTAGTTCTGGATATTCTATCACTATTGGGAAAAAATCTTACAGCGAAAGGGCGATGGAGGAACTGGCCTACCTTTATCATGGACCAGGTAAATTCTGCTCAAAATTGTAATAACAGACAGAAGAGAAAATCTGACCTAAGAAAGACAGAAAAACACTAAGAACAGATCAAAAAAATCTTGAAGCAAAGAAAATCTTGCCATGGAAGAGATTGAAGGAAATGTCGAAGCAGAGACATAAAAAAAATTGGTGTATTTGGCAGGTAATGGCGTACCTGATGGTGAGCGCTGGGGCCGTTGCTGTGGAAATAGGTTATCTGGCAGAAAAAGGAGCCGAAGATGTGATGTGGAAACCTGTGTGTGTATATTTCAACCACTTCTGTGTGGAATATGCCATAGGTTTGGCCCATTGGTGGCTCGCTACTTTCCTTGGCCTCCTTATGGCCGCTATCTCTTCTTACCAATTGTTCCACTTTTCTCCTCCAAAAACTCCTCCAAAATCCCTTTTCCATTTTCCAACATGTGAAGTGTAAATTAAATACAGTGTAAAGGTTTTAGCCGAACTTTTAGAAGAAGGAGAAGAGTTTTTAACGTCACGCCACGAGGCAGCATCCAACCAAAAAATCTTCCTAAATGTTCCTATAAACAAACAGCTAGATAGTTCAAGTTTCTCATCGCACATTTGTATCGTTCTTATAGAAAAATATATGAAAATCTTACCAAACTTTTGAACCATGCATTAACCCAACCTAAAACCTTCAATTTTCAATTGGAAGGACTTTCTTTACCCCGGAGTTCTCCCAACACTAGTTAAATATTGTTCGATCTATTTCTCCTTGTTCTAAGTTTTTGTGGTTTATCCAGGATGATATTTACCTTAGGATAAAGAAAGAATGGTGACGAGATTTACTTATTCAACATAAAAGTTCTTTTACAGCTGCTTCATCAATGTAGGTTGCCCTTGGGGTTATCTTTGACAAATCTATACAGTTCATGCTTCAATTTCTATATAGAATTGCAAGGGCATGCTTCCCAATGACCATCCATTTGACCATCCATCATTTTTGCTTGTATATAGGTGAGGGCTTAGTTATTAGAGAACTATGATTGAGTAATTTTATTTTATTTTCTTTTCTTTTCTTTTTCTTTCTTTCCTTTCCTTTTTTTTTTCTTCAAGATAGTGACTTGAAATGTGGATAGAACCGAGATACAACCTTAGCAACCATGATTGTTTACCTACATTGCGGCATACAAGTGCAAACTACCTGGGGTGTTGGCATTATAGAATAACCCTACGGGTATACCTCTACTAATTGTCCACTAGATGGAGACGCATATGTGAAGGGGGATCCAGACAAAAAGCAACGCCATTTATTCGGGGGAAAATCATGAATGGACCAAGACGTTGATAATCCAACTTGTCACGTGGCCAGGTTGTCTGCACATTATTCCGCAATAACCACACACGATCACCAACATGAGATCTGGGGACCCCTGAGGAAGAGTCGAGTCGATGACAATCTGCAGCCAAATTGTATGTTGTTTGGGCATTGTCCAAATGGTGAGCAAGCTCGGCTTGAATTCTTTAAAGTTGGACTAGACGATCCTCTGCTGCAAGATTCTTAGCGACTTCTGGATGGTGAAGCATATCCAATGAGGATGATGACCTGTGTTAACAAAGAATGGAGTTCACCAAGTAGAGGAATGTACCGAGTTATTGTAAGAAACCTCTACAAAATGCAAGAAATCAAGCCAATCATCTTGCTCATAATTAATGAAATCGAAGATATTGCTCCAACGTTTGATTTGTGCATTCTGTTTGACCATCACTCTGAGGATGATAGCTCGAGGAGAGTTTGCAAGAAACCTTGAGGAGCTTAAGCAAGTGCTTCCCAAACTTCGAGATGAATTGCGATCCATGATCACTAATGATGTCTTCAACAAAACTGCGAAGCCGAGGCCACCAATACTTTCGGCTGACCAACCCGAGTGTTTTGTGGACTCTAAAAGTGTCCAACCATCTGTGTGTCATGATAGTACTACAAAATTCGCAGACAAGCAGGGCCACCAGGAATGTACGAAAGATTATGACGAAAAAGCAACCCATCTTTCCAGCTGAACTAATTATAATCTGTGCAAAAATTCTTGGACCTCGATCAAGAAGCATGTTCTGGAACAATATGATCCAAGATATCATGTTGGAAGGCTTGAATATGTGGGTGCTTCAAAGAGATTAGCTGCAAGTAGCCGAAGGCGATCGGGACCCAAAGGGACCTGTTTTTTGATGATCAAAGGCAGACTCTCCTAAACAAGAAGATCGGTAACGAAGTCTAAAGAAATGGATTTTCACGGACCTTCTGGGACTGGCAGTGGTTGCAATAAACCATACGGGTGATGTCGAGGCATCTTAGACCGACAACACACATCACAAGTGCGAACATAGTCTTCAACAAAACTGCAAAGCCGAGGCCACCAATACTTCCGGATGACCAACTCGAGTGTTTTGTGGACTCTAAAGTGTCCAGCCATCTGTGTATCATGACAGTACTGCAAAATTCGCAGATGAGCAGGGCCATCAAGAATGTACGAAAGATTATGACGAAACAGCAACCCATCTTTCCAGCTGAACTGATTATAATATGTGCGAGAATTCTTGGACCTCGAGCAAGAAGCATGTTCTGAAACAATATGATCCAAGGTGTCCTGTTGGAATCAAGAAGGCTTGAATCTATGGGTGCTTCAAAGAGTTTAGCTGCAAGTAGCCGAAGGCGATCGGGATACAAAAGGACCTGTTTTTTATGATCAAAGGCAGGCTCTCCTAAACAAGGTGTAAGATATGAGCATCAATATAACGCATCTGTCTTTCCTTGTTGCGGCTCTGGGCGATATGTGATAAGGAAATTAAAATGCGTCAGGAACTGTGCCCAACGAGCCTGGCGCCGATTCAGGACTCGAGCATTCTGGAAGTACGTGAGGTTCTTATGATCGTTATAGATAGTGATCTGACGAGGATAACCTCCAAGAAATGACACCACTGCTCAAAGGAATTTACAATGGCCAGAAGTTCTTTGTCATGGATCTCGTAATTGATTTCTACAGCTTCAAATTTTCGTGAATGAAATGTGATGGGATGAAGTTGCTCATCATTCCCGGTCTATGACAGAACACTTTCAAGTGCAAAATCAGATGCATCCGCTTCCATAATGAAATACTTGGTTGGATCAACATACAACAAAATAGGGGCAGATGTAAAGGCTTTCTTTAACTATCAAAGGTTTTTGCTGCTTCTGAAGTCCAAGCAAATGATTGATTCTTCTGTGTAAGCTGTGTGAGAGGTAACATAATCTTTGAGTAATTATTGATGAACTTGCGATAAAAATTCGCAAACCTCAAAAAACACTGCACATCCCGCATCGAACATGGTGTCTGCCAGTCTAAAACAGTTTGAATCTTCGCTGGATCCATGAAAATTTCATACGGTCTAACCACATACCCTAGAAACTCTACTTGATTGTGGTCAAAACTACACTTTTCCAACTTAGCGTAAAGACCGTTCTCCCTCAATCGTTGCAGAACTTGACGAACATGGGCATCATGCTCTTCCTCAGTTCTCGAATAAATAAAGATGCCATCCAGATAAACTATCATAAAGATGTCAAGGAAATCTCGGAAAACATCCTTTGCCATATGCTGGAATACTGCTGGCGCATTTGCGAGACCAATGGGCATAACTGTATATTCAAAGTGCCCATATCGCATACGAAAGGTAGCCTTCCACTCGTCTCCTGGGGCGGATCCGGACAAGAATATATGTACCCCGAAGATCCAACTTTTGTGAAGTATTTAGCTCCACTAAGTTGCTCCAAAAGACTTGAAATCAGAGGCAAATCATATCTGTTTTGGATGGTGACCTTGTTTAAGCCTCGATAATCCACGATCAAACGAAGAGAACCATCCTTCTCTTTAACAAAGAAGATGGGTGCACCAGCAAAGAATCTAGAATGTCGAATAAATCCATTTGCCAAGTTTTCATCAATATAATCTCGGAGAACCTCGAGCTCTGATGGCGACACATTATAAATTGGTCCCTATGGTGGTTCTTTTCCTGGCTTCAGATCAATAGGACAATCATAAGACCGATGCTCTGGAAGTGTACTGGCCTTCACCTTGTCAAGAACATCTAAACTCCTAGTATTTTGCCGGAAGTTAAGTCTCTGACTTCTGTGGATTCGGACATGGAGTTGCTAACACTGCAAATAGGAACATCCCCTCCTTTCGTCCTTATTTGCGTAATCTTTGTACAGAAATAGTGGAGATCTGATGAGAGGTTAGTCCTGTAGAAATGAGGAACTTGGACGTACTATCCTTCTGAGGCTCTTTGATTGTGCGTTTTCTCCAATCAACATCCAGATTATGCAATTCAAACCAAGGCAGACTAAGAACAATTGGATGCTCGGAACTACTAATCATATTGAAGGAAATCACACATGACAAAATCACTGAGAACCACACGAACTGGCTCAGATTCCTGAACTACATCTCCTGATGCAATAGGACGCCCATCAATAACTGCTACGAAAGTTGGACAAGAAAGCTCCTTCAAGAAGATCTGATGCGTCAAGGAAAATTCTTGATCTATAAAACAAGAGTTGGCTCCTGAATCCCAGAGAGCAAAAGCAAAAACTTGATGCCATCTAACTGTGTTGATTTCAACCTATGATACAAAAGCTCTGCTAACTCAATTGGATGGAATGGAACTAGTGCTAGGAACATACCTTATATGTTCTGGACTGTCCAACCAAATGGCTCCAACTTTGGCTGGACTTACTCGTTAAACTCCTCTTCAATTTGACTCAAAACATCGAATCTGTTAGAACGAGCCAAGCTGCTAGGTCTGCTAGGGATACTAGATCCAACTGGAGAACTTGAACCAGGGTGGCACTAGCACTTACATGATTTACTTGACGTCTTGATGGTCTATGTGGACAGTTTACTGCTACCGCAATAAAGGCATAACCGATTTGCTCGACGCCTTTGCTTCTCTTCTTCTGCCAAAGGTCCTCGATGCCGCATTGACTCAATCTCCCATTGGAGTGGGGCCATCTGCAAAAATGGTATTGGATACTTGTGTAGGTGTTGAAGTTGGAATAGCCATCACTGATGCATAGGTTCGCTCCATTATAGAGCGTGAAGTCTGAAAACATTCAGAACGCTGCTCAAATAGACAATTGTCATACCAGACTGCTTGACTAATTGCCTCTGTAAGGGACTTTGGATCTTCATAGAAGGTCAATAGAAGATCCTTGACATCACTGCGAAGTCCATGCCAAAAGTGATCCATCAATGCCTCCTCATCCAAAGGAATATCGCAAGCAAGAAGACGAAAATCGGCAGCATATGAAGAAGCAGGACGATCCCCTTCCCGCAACCTTCGAATTTTATTAATAGATGTCCTGACACTGTCTGTATCACCAAAACAAGCCTGGAACTCCTTGATAAAATTGTCAAAGCTAATAAGGGCGACTTCTTTTCTAGCAATGGTGCAAACCAAGCTAATGCAGTGCCCGTCAATGAGATACCAACTAAACCAACTCGAGATGCGTCAGTTGGATATCGGATAGGGTGCATCTGAATCACAAGATGCACCCGGTTTAAAACCCTCAAAACTAGGACCGGGTAGCATCAAACTTCCCCGGAAGACTAATATTGGGCTCCTTCAAAGTAACCTGTGTTTCGAAGGACTGTTGTGTTGCAAACAGTAATTATCCTCTAACTGCTGCATACGCTGGAACAATTCTTCGAATTATTGCATCTTGTCAGACTCACTTGCTGCAATTGCATGATCAACTTTGATTTTCCTGCTCCAGCGCCGCAAATTTTGTTTGGAGGCAGTCTAACTCCAAGCGAACACGCAAATACTCTTGCTCACTAACTGAACCCATAGCTACCACAAACTTGGCAAGATTCACCGGAAATGAGGATTCCGGTTCAAACTATCATGGCCGTAGCCAAGAGCAATACTGAAATGGAAAAGAGAATCTGTATTTATAGACAAGAATACAGAAATACAAGAGCATGTTCAAGTGCTTAGCCCAAAGACTAGCGTTGAACCGGAATGGATTGTGAAATGGTAGAGCTCCTAGATATACGACCCCTAGCCTTGTGCATGCTCGCCACTCAGCCATAATGCATGTTCGCCACTTGAATAGAATGCATGCTCACCACCTAGCAAGTGTGCATGTTTGCCATTTGAGTATTGTGTCCCATAATTATCACCTAAACAATAGTAGTACGTTTATTAAAGTCTAGGGCATGCATCAAGGTGGTCATGGGTTTAAATCTTCTAAGTGATGTATGATATTTTGCATATACTTATTTTGTATTCTTATATATATTACAATGACAGTACATTATTAAAGTCTAGGGCATGCGTCAAGGCGATGGATTCAAATCTTCTAATTGATGTATGATATCTTGCATATACTTATTTTGTATTCTTATAAGTATAATCATGACAGTCACATGATGTATGATATCTTGCATATACTTATTTTGTATTCTTAAGTATAATCATGACAGTCACATGTCTTCATTGTGATCAGCGTAGGCATGTAATGACTGATTGTCCTCACTGTCAATAGTTCGAATTCAGATTTCAGGGACAACCCAAGTAGCAAATGTCCGGATATCTCCAGATCAATTGTGGAAAGCCAAAGGCACTCTTAGTCGTGCTCCAAGGCACCTACTATCCATGAATATGGGGCCTCCTACTTCTCGACCTCAGCAGCAGCCATCTGCAGTTGAGAAGCAAGTCGTTTAATTATTGGATCAAGTGACACTCACTGAGCAACCCCGCCGCCCTTCAAATTGGATCACAGAAGTACCTGTCGGGGACATTCATCCAGTCAGCATGGTTTTAGCCACTGCACCTCAGCCGAAATTTGAAGATCTCAATGTTGAAACGCAACAACGGCTGCGCTAATTAAAGCAAAGATTATCCCAAAGTGGTATAGCACCCGAAGTTGTCTTCGCCACCACTAGGGCACACAAAGGCCGTTCGACCTTTCGAACGGCTATCCCATAAACTTTTCATGAGGTTGCTACTCAATTGCCCACGATTCCAGAGGTTCCATTGCCATCCAACATTGTCGTGCCTTTCGAAGCACAAGAGGCACCGAGCAATACAAAACTTCACCTCCCCCTACCAGTCAATTTTTAGCTTCACAAAGTTCCACAACTTCAAACCACTTCACTTCATGCCGAGCTCATTCATACCTTTCAAAACATCAAAATCTCCATCAGTATGTCCACTCTTCATTCCATCTGCCCTATCTTTCCTTCTTCTAGCCCTCTTCCAACTGTACTGATGGGAGCCGTGGGTACCACTACCCCGACAATGGACGGTTATGTTGGCTCGCATAGGATTAACCATGTGAAAATTGACGGGGGTAGTGCGATCAACCTCATAACTGATCTGTTGAAAAGGTGTCTGGGTGTGCAATTCTTGCACCCGCATGCATACGACATAAAGTTGACTAATGGAACCATTGCTAGTCCATAGGGCATTGCAAATGATGTTGAGCTACATATTGGCGAGCTAAAGTTCACCCTGCATTTTGGGGTTCTGCAACCTGAGCAAGACCCCTGAGATTATGAGATGTTGGTGGGTCGCCCTTTTATATGCCTGGCAGAAGGACAGCATAATTGGCGACAAGATGTGCTGGAAATTTCTGATGCACGGTACACGGCCACACTGCATCTCACCACAGATAGGATAATTTCTGTTGAGCACAAGGAAGGACACTTTTCAAATAGTGATCTCGGCAATGATACTGCCATGGTCACTTCCGTTCCACTCAATCACCACTTGCTCCCGATCTGTGGGCGAATAATGAGCTCTATAGTGATGAGGCCCTTGCTGCTATTTTCAATCCTCAGCTGCATAATTCCTATCATGTCGATATCATTCCACACACTTCTGCTTCCAACACAGCTTTCCAAGATCCTTCATTTGCTTCTTCTTCAAATTGTCCAATTTCAACCCTCTCAGTGATGCACCACCTGTGGATATGAGTTCTGCATATAATGATCATGTTGTTCCTATTATTAAAACAAATGAACAGATCCGACTTTTCAAAGGTTCCTGCACCAGCTTACAACTAATGTTTTGCCTACTTCATCTATGTTCAATTCATATCATGTTGCCATTGTGACAAATGATTCAGCTTCATCTTGTGCAACCGATATACCTTCTTCTTCATCTGCTTCCTCCACAATTGCAGTACCATCTCTTTCCATCGCTCCTTCACACCGATCTTCATTCTGACTCAACTCAATCATCTGCCACTCCTCTCTTTTTCACCACCACATCTTCTGCTCCACCCGAGTTTGCTTACCCGCATGTGCACGCGCTAGTAGAGTCCATATTGCAACCGCACATTGATACTCCTCCCTTGGAGGCTGTCGACATTGGTTTTGAGCAACCTGTGAGAATTGCTGCATATCTTCAAGACGACTTTCATGCTGATTTGCTCAAAGTTGCTGACAGAGTTTTGACATATATTTGCCTGGAACTACTCTGATCTCCATGGGATTGATCCGGCCCTTTGACAACTCCATTTCCACGAAACTAGATGCACGACCTTTCTATCAACGCCAGTACAAATTAGATCCTAATTTCAAGGACCGTGTCGAAGGTGAAATTCATACACTGCTAACCGTCAGGCTCATCATGAAGTTAAACATTATGAATAGGTCAGCTCCATACTCGTGGTTTTGAAAGAATGAGAAAATACGGGTCTGTGTGGACTACCAAAAATTGGATGCAGCCACCAAAAGAGACCATTTCCCGTCCCTAACTTGGATACCAGGAGCAATATCCGGTCTGCAAATTCCGGGGGGGCTCGGAGGCCTTTTGTTGATGTAAATGGGCGGACCCAGGCCAACTTAACACAGGTGATACAACATCACTTGTCGCTGGACCCTCTACCGCTGCTTGATATGAATTTGGCTGTTGTCTCTGATGTCTAGTAGAGGTAGGAGTGTCTTTGGTCTGGCTTTACTGTGTAGCGGGTGCCCTGGGCGTGTGTCATGCATCCAGACATGATCAGTAGTTGCATGGGTCACATCAACTTTCAATGCCTGGAGATGAGAGCATAGCTCTTATCGCATGATCCCATGCCTTTCCAATCCTCCCTGCAATGGCAAAGCTGTTCATGCTCATTAGCATGGAGTCCCTTACCTTGCTGAGCAATTCTCTTGCGCGTATCTTGCATATTTCAGTCCCGATTAGAGGAAATTTCATCCAATATCTGAAGTCGTAAGGTTACCCCTGTGCCCTCAACAAATCTTATCGTTCCTCCTATAGAGCCAGAAGATGCCGTTGTGAACATGCAACAAAATTGTGGCTCCCGCGGCCGGGGTTAGCCGACAGTGCGCCACCGGCCAAACTAGAAGGAGGAATTAAGTAGCATTTTCCTACAATAGAGAAATAGGGGAGTTCCCCTCCCCTCCCCCTTTCTCTTGTCACAAAGTGCAGTTCCGGCTATCGCATCGACAAAGCACAATCCCTTTTTCTTTCGTTTATCCCTGCTCGTTTTGATAACCCTTCAAATCCAGCTCTTGTTGCCAAGCTGCCGGAGCTGAGACCTAAGGAAAAAGCCAGAAACAAAAGACGCGTCATCTTTGGCGATGGCGAAGGAGCTCGAAGCCTAAAGCTCCAGCCCTGTCGGATATCTGTTTTAATGTAGCCACTCTAGAAACTAGGATCAAATTTGAAATGGGCATCAATTATTTGGATGTAGGCTAGTGACGAGCATATCTCGAGCATAGGCCTGTGGGACCTTACGGGCCTGAAGAACCATTATTCCCTACCTTCCCCTCCTGTGACGGGTTAAAAGCGACCATAAGGTAAAGAATATCCAGTGGCTTCAAGACCTTGTTTAGCCTACTTGAGAAATGCGTGAGCAAATATGCTCTGCTTGCTTTAGCAGTCTGCTATGAGCTTTCCTCAGTGGTGCAACAATTAACAACATTGCAAACACAACCCACAAAAATCGAGAATACAAGCATAAGAATAGTCTGCATATTCCCCAACACAACCGCATTTTTGGGTGCCATATTTCATGGGTGTATTATTGCTTCATGGGTGTATTATTTTTTTAGATCTTTGGATTGTGGCACAATTCATGAGATATTCCCTCTTCACAGATCCTGTCCGCCCTTGTGAAGTCTTTCTGGGGTCAAATCAGACCCTGTTGACCCGCTTTTAAAGGGGGCGCTTGAAGACCAGGCACCATTGGTTAAGATTGTATGTAAGCATCCTCGTATCTCTACAGTACAACAAAACAGATTACCTAATGTCTGATACATCTCAGACTTGCAACAGACCAGGGCTTGGGGAATCGAACCCCAACAAAAATCCAATGCCCTTGGCATACCTTAAACAAAATCGATTGAAAGCAAAATACATAGGCGCTAACACGGTTCTAAACATAGGCGTCATTTTGGAAAAGGGCCGAAACAGGGTTTCTGTTGTATGGCTGATTGGTTAAGCAGCATTGGCTGATTAGAAACATCATCAGAAATAGGCATGCCAGCGAAGAAATCTGCTACGGATGTAAGACCCGATGAGGGAGATCCGATGATGATTGACACCGTCAACTTGATTAAAGGCCTTTGTGATGAATTTCGTACTACCAAAGATGAATTTCCCATTACCATAACAGATCTTAGAACACCCAAGGATGAGTTACTTCTCACGAAAGAAGAATTGCGGTCTGTAAAAGATGAGATAAAGCAGTTAAACAGGACAACTGGAGACTTGCAGCATACAACACAAGCCTTAGAGTCTGGGCAAATGAAGATCATGGAATCAATTGCAGAATTGGAAGATCAACCCATGCAGCAGAAGGATATGGCTCAACACCACCATCTGAACATATGGTGGAGCAAGTTACTTCAAAAATTGAATACCAGGTTGCTCATCTCTTTAACCAAGGACAAAAGAGAATTGTTGAATATGAAGATCGAGCTACCAGAGCACAAAACATCCTTGTTACTGGAATTGTTGAGCAAGAAAACGAAGATACAAAATCAA
This sequence comes from Isoetes engelmannii, assembly GCA_011763485.2. Taxonomy (NCBI): domain Eukaryota; kingdom Viridiplantae; phylum Streptophyta; class Lycopodiopsida; order Isoetales; family Isoetaceae; genus Isoetes; species Isoetes engelmannii. Next base: position 12,840 of record JAANSK020196653.1, read on the forward strand.
CAACTGACGGATTTTTTAAGGATATAATGCATCTAACTGATCCAGGCTTCACCTTTTGCAAAAGAATTGGACGTAAACAAGAAGGTAAACATCGTCCTATTATTTTAAAATTTCAAAGTCTAGAAAGTAGAAACCGTGTCATGCAGCATAGATGACACTTGAAAGGTCAGCGCATCTGGCTCAATGATGATTTGACTTTACAACAACAAAAAGAGTGCAGGCAATTGATGGATGAGGTTCGTAAGATGAAAGCTGAAGGGAAGAATGCTTTTATTGTGAGCAATCGGATTGTTGTTCGCAATAATGGATGGGAAGTAAAGACCCTCAGTCTAATGGTTGGAATATACATGGTTTTAATGAATCAAAGATTCTTAGTAATATAGAAATGTTTGAACAGTTTGATATTCTTTCATTCAGTAAGGCATGGGAACATGAAACAAACAGATTGATTCCCATCCATGGGTTTACACTGCTTGAGACCGCTTCGAATGAGTTACAGGGAAGCCGCAAAGGATGGGGCAGACTTGCATGCTTTGTTAAAAACGAGATTTGCAATGCGATAAGTGTGATCAAACAGGTTTATGTAGTAGGGGACATGAATGGCAGGCTCAGGAATAAGCAAGCTACTGTTTGGGCTCATGAAGGAAACCATTAGTGGCTTATGGAACAGGCAGACCCTTTGTTGTCATGGCCTAGGACCTCTTGTGATATGCAAAATGGGGGAACATATTCTTGGCTTATGTGAAGCGCATGAACTAGTCGTGTACAAGGGTATTGCTGTATTCCCATAATCCAATAAATATACATGTTTTCAGCCCAATGGAAATAGTATTGTGGACATATTGTTAGGAAGCCCAAATGATATGCACTTGGTGATAATATGAAGCCAATCATCTTGCTCATAATTAATGAAATCTAAGATATTGCTCCAACATTTGATTTGTGCATTCTGTTTGACCATCACTCTGAGGATGATAGCTCGAGGAGAGTTTGCAAGAAACCTTAAGGAGCTTAAGCAAGTGCTTCCCAAACTTCGAGATGAATTGCGATCCATGATCACTAATGATGTCTTCAACAAAACTGCGAAGCCGAGACCACCAATACTTTCGGGTGACCAACCCAAGTGTTTTGTGGACTCTAAAGTGTCCAGCCATCTGTGTGAAATGACAGTACTACAAAATTTGCAGACGAGCAGGGCCATCAGGAATGTACGAAAGATTATGACGAAAAAGCACCATCTTTCCAGCTGAACTGATTATAATCTGTGCAAGAATTCTTGGATCTCGATCAAGAAGCATGTTCTGGAACAATATGATCCAAGATGTCATGCTGGAATCAAGAAGGCTTGAATCTGTGGGTGCTTCAAAGAGATTAGCTGCAAGTAGTCGAAGGCGATCGGGACCCAAAAGGACCTGTTTTTTGATGATCAAAGGCAGGCTCTCCTAAACAAGAAGATCGGTAATGAAGTCCAAAGAAATGGATTTTCACGGACCTTCTAGGACTGGCAGTAGTTGCAATAAACCATACGGGCGATGTCGAAGCATCTTAGACCGACAACACACATCACAAGTGCGAACATAGTCTTCAACAAAACTGCGAAGCCGAGGCCACCAATACTTCCGGGTGACCAACCCGAGTGTTTTATAGACTCTAAAGTGTCCAGCCATCTGTGTGTCATGACAATACTGCAAAATTCGCAGACGAGCAGGGCCATCAGGAATGTACGAAAGATTATGACGAAAAAGCAACCCATCTTTCCAGTTGAACTGATTATAATATGTGCGAGAATTCTTGGACCTCGAGCAAGAAGCATGTTCTGGAACAATATGATCCAAGGTGTCCTGTTGGAATCAAGAAAGGCTTGAATCTGTGGGTGCTTCAAAGAGTTTAGCTGCAAGTAGCCGAAGGCGACCGGGATACAAAAGGACCTGTTTTTTATGATCAAAGGCAGGCTCTCCTAACCAAGGTGTAAGGTATGAGCATCAAGATAACGCATCTGCCTTTCCTTGTTGCGGCTCTGGGCGATATGTGGTAAGAAAATTAAAATGCGTAAGGAACTGTGCCCAACGAGCCTGGCGCCGATTCAGGACTCGAGCATTCTGGAAGTATGTGAGGTTCTTGTGATCGTTATAGATAGTGATCTGACGAGGATAACCTCCAAGAAATGACACCACTGCTCAAAGGAATTTACAATGGCCAGAAGTTCTTTATCATGGATCATGGCTCATCATTCCCGGTCTACGACAGAACACTCCCAAGTGCAAAATCAGATGCACCCGCTTCCATAATGAAAGACTTGGTTGGATCAACATGCAACAAAATAGGGGCAGATGTAAAGGCTTTCTTTAACTATCAAAGGTTATCGCTGCTTCTGAAGTCCAAGCAAATGATTGATTCTTCTGTGTAAGCTGTGTGAGAGGTAACATGATCTTTGAGTAATTATTGATGAACTTGCGATAAAAATTCGCAAATCTCAAAAAACACTGCACATCCTGCACCGAACATGGTGTCTGCCAGTCTAAAACAGTTCGAACCTTCGCTGGATCCATGAAAATTTCATCCAGTCTAACCACATACCCTAGAAACTCTACTTGATTGTGGTCAAAACTGCATTTTTCCAACTTAGCATAAAGACCGTACTCCCTCACTCGTCGCAGAACTTGACGAACATGGGCATCATGCTCTTCATGATTTCTCGAATAAATAAAGATGTCATCCAGATAAACTATCATGAAGATGTCAAGGAAATCTCGGAAAACATCCTTTGCCATATGCTGGAATACTGCTGGCACATTTGCGAGACCAAAGGGCATAACTGTATATTCGAAGTGCCCATATCACATACGAAAGGTAGTCTTCCACTCGTCTCCTGGGCGGATCCGGACAAGAATATATGTATCCCGAAGATCCAACTTTGGGAAGTATTTAGCTCCACTAAATTGCTCCAAAAGACTTGAAATCAGAGGCAAAGCATATCTATTTTGGATGGTGACCTTGTTTAAGCCTCGATAATCCAGGATCAAACGAAGAGAGCCATCCTTCTTTTTTACAAAGAAGATGGGTGCACCAGCAATGAATCTAGAATGTCGAACAAATCCATTTGCCAAGTTTTCATCAATATAATCTCGGAGAACCTCGAGCTCTGATGGCGACAAATTATAAATTGGTCCCCATGGTGGTTCTTTTCCTGGCTGCAGATCAATAGGACAATCATAAGACCGATGCGCTGGAAGTGTACTGGCCTTCACCTTGTCAAGAACATCTAGAAGCTCCTAATATTTTGCCGGAAGTTGAGTCTCTAACTTCTGTGGATTCGGACATGGAGTTGCTAACACTGCAAATAGGAACATCCCATCCTTTCGTCCTTCTTTGCGTAATCTTTGTACAAAAATAGTGGAGATCTGATGAGAGGCTAGTCCTGTAGAAACGAGGGACTTGGACGTACTATCCTTCTGAGGCTCCTTGATTGTGCGTTTTCTCCAATCAACATCCAGATTATGCAATTCAAACCAAGGCAGACCACGAACAATTGGGTGCTCGGAACTACTAATCATATTGAAGGAAATCACACATGACAAATCACTGAGAACCACACGAACTAGCTCAGACTCCTGAACTACATCTCTCGATGCAATAGGACGCCCATCAATAATTGCTACGAAATCTGGACAAGAAAGCTCCTTCAAGAAGATCTGATGTGTCAAGGCAAATTCTTGATCTATAAAACAAGAGTTGGCTCCTGAATCCCAGAGGGCAGAAGCAAAAACTTGATGGCATCTAACTGTGTTGATTTCAACCTGTGATACAAAAGCTCTGCTAACTCAATTGGATGGAATGGAACCGGTGCTAGGAACATACCTTATATGTTCTGGACTGTCTAACCAAATGGCTCCAAATTTGGCCAGACTTACTCGTTTAACTCCTCTTCAATTAGACTCAAAACATCGAATCTATTAGAACGAGCCGAGCTGCTAGGTCTGCCAGGGCTACTGGATCCAACTGGAGAACTCGAACCAAGGTGGCACTAGCACTTACGTGATTTACTTGACGTGTTGATGGTCTATGTGGACAGTTTACTGCTATGTGCCATGGACCTCCGCAATAAAGGCATAACCGATTTGCTCAACGCCTTTGCTTCTCTTCTTCTGTCAAAGGTCCTCGATGCCGCACTAACTCAATGTCCATTGGAGTGGGGCCATCTGCAAAAACGATATTGGATACTTGTGTAGGTGTTGAAGGTGGAATAGCCGTCACTGATGCATACCTTCGCTCCGTTATAGAGCGTGAAGTCTGAAAACATTCAGAACGCTACTCAAATAGACAATTGTCATACCAGACCGCTCGACTAATTGCCTTTGTAAGGGACTTTGGATCTTCATAGAAGGTCAATAGAAGATCCTTGACATTGCGAAATCCATGCCGAAAGTGATCCATCACTGCCTCCTCATCCAAAGGAATATCGCAAGCAAGAAGACGAAAATCGACAGCATATGAAGAAGCAGGACGATCCCCTTCCCGCAACTTTTGAATTTTATTAATAGATGTCCTGACACTGTCTGTATCACCAAAACAAGCCTAGAACTCCTTGATAAAATTGTCAAAGCTAATAAGGGCGACTTCTTTTCTAGCAATGGTGCAAACCAAGCTAATGCAGTACCCGTCAATAAGGTACCAACTAAACCAACTCGAGATGCGTCAATTGGATATCGGATAGGGTGCATTTGAATCAAAAGATGCACCTGGTTTAAAACCCTCAAAACTGGGACCGAGTAGCATCAAGCTTCCCCGGAAGACTAATATTGGGCTCTTTCAAAGCAATCTATGTTTCGGAGGACTGTTGTGTTGCAAACAGTAATTAGCCTTTAACTATTGTATACGCTAGGACAATTCTTCGGATTATTGCATCTTTTCAGACTCACTTGCTGCAATTGCATGATCAACTTTTGATTTTCCTGCTCCAGCGCCGCAAATTTTGTTTGGAGAGCAGTCCAACTCCAAGCGAACACGCAAATACTCTTGCTCACTAACTGAACCCATAGCTACCACAAACTTGCCAAGATTCACCGGAAACGAGGATTCCGGTTCAAACTATCATGGCCGTAGCCAAGAGCAATACTGAAATGGGAGAATCTTTATTTATAGACAAGAATATAGAAATACAAGAGCAGGTTCAAGTGCTTAGCCCAAAGACTAGCGTTGAACCGGAATGGTTTATGAAATGGTAGAGCTTTCCTAGATATACTACCCCTAGCCTTGTGCATGCTCGCCACTCAGCCATAATGCAAGTTCGCCACTTGAATAGTATGCATGCTCATCACCTAGCAAGTGTGCATGTTTGCCATTTGAGTATTGTGTCCCATAATTATCACATAAACAATAGTAGTACGTTTGTTAAAGTCTAGGGCATGCATCAAGGTGGTCATGGGTTTAAATCTTCTAAGTGATGTATGATATTTTGCATATACTTATTTTGTATTCTTATATATATTACAACGACAGTACATTTATTAAAGTCTAGGGCATGCATCAAGGTGGTCATGGATTCAAATCTTCTAAGTGATGTATGATATCTTGCATAACTTATTTTGTATTCTTATAAGTATAATCATGACAGTCACATGATGCATGATATCCTGCATATACTTATTTTGTATTCTTATAAGTATAATCATGACAGTCACATGTCTTCATTGTGATCAGCGTGGGCACGTAATGACTGATTGTCCTCAACTCTCAATAGTTTGAATTCAGATTTTAGGGACAACCCAAGTAGCAAATGTCCGGATATCTCCAGATCAATTGTGGAAAGCCAAAGGCACCCTTACTCGTGCTCCGAGGCACCCACTATCCATGAATATGGGGCCTCCTACTTCTCGACCTCAGCAGCAGCCATCTGCAGTTGAGAAGCAAGTCGTTTAATTATTGGATCAAGTGACACTCACTGAGCAACCCCGCCGCCCTTCAAATTGGATCACAGAAGTACCTGTCGGGGACATTCATCCAGTCAGCATGGTTTTAGCCACTGCACCTCAGCCGAAATTTGAAGATCTCAATGTTGAAACGCAACAACGGCTGCGCTAATTAAAGCAAAGATTATCCCAAGGTGGTATAGCACCCGATGTTGTCTTCGCCACCACTAGGGTACACAAAGGCCGTTCGACCTTTCGGCTATCACACAAACTTTTCATGAGGTTGCTACTCAATTGTCCACAATTCCAGAGGTCCCATTGCCATCCAACCATGTCATGCCTTTGGAAGCACAAGAGGCATCCACCAGTACAAAACTTCACCTCCCTCTCCTACCAGTCATTTTTCAGCTTCTCAAAGTTCCACAACTTCAAACCACTTCACTTCCTGCCGAGCTCATTCATACCTTTCAAAACATCAAAATCTCCATCAGTATGTCCACTCTTCATTCCATCTGCTCTGTCTTTCCTTCTTCCAGCCCTCTTCCAACTGTACTGATGGGAGTCGTGGGTACCACTACCTCGACAATGGACGGTTATGTTGGCTTGCATAGGATTAACCATGTGAAAATTGACGGGGGTAGTGCGATCAACCTCATAACTGATCTATTGAAAAGGTGTCTGGATCTGCAATTCTTGTACCCGCATGCATACGACATGAAGTTGGCTAATGGAACCCATGCTAGTCCATAGGGCATTGCAAAGAATGTTGAGCTACATCTTGGCGAGCTAAAGTTCACCCTGCATTTTGGGGTTCTGCAATCTGAGCAGGACCCCTGGGATTATGAGATGTTGGTGGGTCGCCCTTTTATATGTCAGGCAGAAGGACAGCATAATTGGCGACAAGATGTGCTGGAAATTTCGGATGCACGGTACACGGCCACACTGGATCTCTCCACAGGTAGGATAATTTCTGTTGAGCACAAGGAAGAACACTTTTCAAATAGTGATCTCGGCAATGATACTGCCATGGTCGCTTCCGTTCCACTCAATCACCACTTTCTCCCGGTCTGTGGGCGAATAATTAGCTCTATAGTGATGAGGCCCTTGCTGCTATATATTTTCAATCCTCAGCTGCATAATTCCTATCATGTCGATATCATTCCACACACTTCTGCTTCCAACATAGCTTTCCAGGATCCTTCATCTGCGTCTTCTTCAAATTTTTCAATTTCAACCCTCTCAGTGCGCTAGTGGAGTCCATATTGCAACCGCACATTGATACTCCTCCCTTGGAGACTGTCGACATTGGTTTTGAGCAACCTGTGAGAATTGCTGCATATCTTCAAGACGACTTTCGTGCTGATTTGCTCAAGTTGCTGACAGAGTTGCGACATATCTTTGTCTGGAACTACTCTGATGTCCATGGGATTGATCCGGCCCTTGGACAACTCCATTCCCATGAAACAAGATGTACGACCTCTCTATCAACGCCAATACAAATTAAATCATAATTTCAAGGACCGTGTCGAAGGTGAAATTCATAAGCTGCTAACCGTCGGGCTCATCATGAAGTTAAACATTATGAATAGGTCAGCTCCATACTCGTGGTTTTGAAAGAATGAGAAAATATGGGTCTGTGTGGACTATCAAAAATTGGATGCAGGCACCAAAAAAGACCATTTCCCATCCCTAATTTGGTTACCAGGAGTAATATCCGGTCTGCAAATTCTCGGGGGGACTTGGAGGACTTCTGTTGATGTAAATGGGCGGACCCAGGCCAACTTAACACGGGTGATACAACATCACTTGTCGCTGGGCCCTCTGCCGCTGCTTGATATGAATTTGGCAGTTGTCTCTGATGTCTAGTAGAGGTAAGAGTGTCTTTGGTCTGGCTTTACTGTGTAGCGGGTGCCCTGGGTATGTGTCATGCATCCAGACATGATCATTAGTTGCATGGGTCACATCAGCTTTCAATGCCTGGAGATGAGAGCATAGCTCTTATCGCATGATCCCATGCCTTTCCAATTCCCCCTGCAATGGCAAAGCCGTTCATGCTCGTTAGCATGAAGTCCCTTACCTTGCTGAGCAATTCTCTTGCACGTATCTTGCATATCTCAGTCCGGATTAGAGGATATTTCATCCAGTATCTGAAGTCGTAAGATTACCCATGTGCCCTCAACAAATCTTGTCGTTCCCCTGTAGGGCCAGAAGATGTCGTTGCAAACGTGCAACAAAATTGTGGCTCCCACAACTGGGGTTAGCCAACAAGTGGGCTACCGGCCAAACTAGAAGGAGTGATTAAGTGGCATTTTCCTACAATAGAGAAATAGGGGAGTTCCCCTCGCCTCCCCCTTTCTCTTATCATAAAGTGCAGTTCCGGCTATGGCGTCGACGAAGCACAATCCCTTTTCCTTTCGTTTATCCCTGCTCGTTTTGATAACCCTTCAGATCTAGCTCTTGTTGTCAAGCAGCCAGAGCTGAGACCTGAGGGAAAAGCCAAAAACAAAAGACGCATCATCTTTGGCGATGGCGAAGGAGCTCGAAGCCTAAAGCTCCAGCCCTGCCGCATATCTGCTTTAATGTAGCCACTCTAGAAACTAGGATCAAAATTGAAATGGGCATCAATTGTTTGGATATAGGCTAGTGACGAGCATATCTCGAGCATAGGCCTGTGGCACCCTACGGGTCTGAAGAACCATTATTCCCTACCTTTCCCTCCTGTGACGGGTTAAAAGCGACCATAAGGTAAAGAATATGCAGTGGCTTCAAAACCTTGTTTAGCCTACGTGAGAAATGTGTGAGCAAATATGCTCTGCTTGCTTGAGCAGTCTGCTATGAGCTTTCCTCAGTGGTGCAACAATTAACAACATTGCAAATACAACCCACAAAAATCGAGAATACAAGCATAAGAATAGTCTGTATATTCCCCAACACAACCGCATTTTTGGGTGCCATATTTCATGGGTGTATTATTGCTTCATGGGTGTATTATTTTTTTTGGACCTTTGGATTGTGGCACAATTCATGAGATATTCCCTCTCCACAAATCTTGTCCGTCCTTGTGAAGTCTTTCTAGGGTCAAATCAGCCCTTGTTGACCCGCTTTTAAAGGGGGCGCTTGAAGACCAGGCACCATTGGTTAAAATTGTATGTAAGCATCCCCGTATCTCTACAGTACAACAACATAGATTACCTAATGTCTGATACAGCTCAGACTTGCAACAGACCAGGGCTTGGTGAATCGAACCCCAACAATGCCCTTGGCATACCTTAAACAAAATCGATCGAAATCAAAATACATAGGCGCTAACAAGGTGCTAAACATAGGCAACGTTTTGGAAAAGAGCCGAAACATGGTTTCTATTGTATGGCTGATTGGTCAAGCAGCATTGGCTGATTAGAAACAGCATGGGAAACAGGTATGGCCCCGAAGAAATCTTCTATGGACGTAAGACCCGATGATGATTGACACCATCAGCCTGATTAAAGGCCTTTGTGATGAATTTCGTACTGCCAAATATGAATTGCGCATTGCTATAACAGATCTTAGAACAACCAAGGATGAGTTACTTCTCACGAAAGAAGAATTGCAGTCTGCAAAAGATGAGAAAAAGTAGTTAAACAAGACAATTGGAGACTTGCAGCATACATCATAAGCTTTGGAGTCTGGGCAAATGAAGATCATGGAATCAATTGCAAAATTGGAAGATCAACCCATGCGGCAGAAGGATATGGCTCAGCACCACCATCTGAACAAATGGTGGAGCAAATTACTTCAAAAATTGAACACCAGATTGCTCATCTCTTTAACCAAGGACAAGAGAGAATTGCTGAACATGAAGATCGAGTTGCCAGAGCACAAAACATCCTTGTTACTGGAATTGTTGAGCAAGAAAACGAAGATACAAAATCAACAATTGACGGATTTTTTAAGGATATAATGCACCTAACTGATCCAGGCTTCACCTTTTGCAAAATAATTGGACGTAAACAAGAAGGTAAGCATCGTCCTATTATTTTAAAATTTCAAAGTCTAGAAACTAGAAACCGTGTCATGCAGCATAGAGGACACTTGAAAGGTCACCGCATCTGGCTCAACGATGATTTAACTGTACAGCAACAAAAAGAGCGCAGGCAATTGATGGATGAGGTTCGTAAGATGAAAGCTGAAGGGAATACTGCTTTTATTGTGAGCAATCGAATTATTATTCGCAATAATGCATAGGAAGTAAAGACCCTCAGTCTAATGGTTTGGAATATACATGGTTTTAATGAATCAAAGATTCTTAGTAATATGGAAATGCTTGCATTCAGCGAGACATGGGAACATGAAACAAACAGATTGATTCCCATCCATGGGTTTACACTGCTTGAGACCGCTTGGAATGAGTTATAGGGAAGCTGCAGAGGACGGGGCGGACTTGCATGCTTTGTTAAAAACGAAATTTGCAATGCAGTAAGCGTGGTCAAAATATGTAAACATAAACAGTATATATGGATCTGTGTAAATAACTACATTTATGTTGCAATAGTATATTTTGCTCCCTTGGAGCCCTATCCCGCGCAGATTTATAGCAGCCCTGAGCTTGATGCCAATGACACATTTTGTTACCTCTATGCAGATATTGCGTTCTATAAAACTAAAGGACAGGTTTATGTAATAGGGAACATGAATGGCATGCTCAGGAATAAGCAAGCTACTGTTTTGGCTCGTGAAGGAAACCATTTATGGCTTATGGAACAGGCAGATCCTTTGTTGTCGTGGCCTAGGACCTCTTGTGATATGCATTCGAATAAAATGGGGGAACATATTATTGGCTTATGTGAAGCGCACGAACTAGTCGTGTACAAGGGTATACTGCTGTATTCCCAAAATCCAATAAATATACATGTTTTCAGCCCAATGGAAATAGTAGTGTGGACATGTTGTTGGGAAGCCCAGATGATATGCACTTGGTGACTAGTTTTGAAGTTCTTCCTCAGCACGAGGACTCTGATCACGCCCCTCTTGTCATAAAATACAAGATGAAAGTCAAATGTACGGGGAAAAACAAAAAGCAAGTTCCACCCAGGTTTAAAGTGCATTATAAACTTGATGGGCAATATGAGAAAGCAATTGATTCAGGCTTGGAGAACTCTTTGGCCTACAGATGATGTTGAAGTAATGCATACACTGCTTAAAGCAGTCCTATAGCAAGCTGCTGCGAGTGTCTTTGGACTTACTAAACCAAGGTCAGCTAAATACCATAATAAAAAGTGGTTTGATCATGAATGTATTATGGCAAAGCGCGCATTCCAAACTACTATAGACAAATGTGTTGCCAAGAGAGATTATAAGAATCTTGTTAAGCATAAAAAGCAAAAATGGGAAAGGGAACACCTGCAAAGACTTCTAGATGACATTGCATTGGATCCAAAGTTCTTTTGGACAAAACTGCAACATCCCATTGAATTGGGAGAGATCACACAGGAAAGTTTGCTTGAGAGTTATATACTGTTGCTAATAGCAATGAAATGCAAATTGGTACTGCCTATACTACACTCTTTGATAAAAGTGATGTCACATATGCTTTACAAAGGATGCAAAATGGGAAATCCTTAGATCTAAATGGGTTCTGTACTGAACTGCTTAAATGGGGAGGAGATCTTTTAAATGATAAATTGGTTGATATTTGTAATTTGGCTTTCCATTATGGCTTTCCAAAAGAATGGTATTTAAACAAGGTGGTTCCTATTCATAAGTCCGGTGATAAAGACCAGACAAGAAACTATCGGACAATTTTGGTTAGCAATATATTTGCAGAACTCTTTGCAACTATGCTTGAAAGAAAGCTCTCTAATTGGGCTGATGAGAAGAACGAGCGCGCCTAT
>JAANSK020196654.1:0-14563 GCA_011763485.2 Isoetes engelmannii
CAGAGCTTCTCATTTAAACTTCAAATATCACAATCACCTTGTTATGTCATTAACACCAGCTTGCTTCATTTCACAATACAAGAATCAATTTGATAGAAGCACAATAACTAATACTCAAGTCTTAATTCCTTAGACACAAGACTTCAAGATTTTAATTCACAAGACCTTTAACAAGGCACACCATTAGCCGAAATTTCATATTCACATTAATCCAATATAACTATACGAAATTCCCAGACCTTAGTTGTGCACAACAAAACTCCTGGTCACAAACTTCAACTGCTTCTAATTGATTGAATTCTAGACAGATTCTCATTGTATTTATTTATCAGGATCCGGCAAGCATGCCTGGACCGTCTCAAAAGAATTTAGCTCGTCAATCTCTGATTCGACCGAGCTTTCACAGGATTTTTCAAATAGAAAGTTGCCTCCTGTATTTTTCCTCATGTCCTAAATATCTGTACAATATAAATAGCGTTGCTTTCAATGGTTACCCTTCTTTTATTTACACGGATAACTTTACCCCTAAGAATGGATGAAAAAAAAAAAAGATGCACCTAATAATATCTCCATCTTCATAGGGATTTTTCCTTCACGTTCCAAGTAATATGCATGTGTCTAAGAATGTGTCATCTAATCGTCATAGGTCCCAGAAGGGATGTTGTCAAAAAGGGTATGACGTTAAACAACCAAATTAAATTAAATTAAATTATGTTTTCCCTATGACATTCTTCTATAATTTAGCATCATCATCCTTTTTCTGCATCATATTTTCACATTCTGTGAACAACAATTTTCTTTAGACAATTCACTGACAAGTTTTCCTGTTAGGCAAGATTATAATATGAAACCATATTTCCAACATTCCCCCCCCCCCCCCGCATGATCTGTTCACATATATGTAAATCGGTTTGAGAATACCCAATTTGGTTTTATCCATCAGCTTGGCATGGACGGTCATCTTGGTGATTGGAATAATTTAATTTGTATTTTTTCCAGCATAGAGAATGTCGCTTCTGGAGGACACCGAGGGGAGGGCCGCGTCGATCGGACCCATCTTGGGGTCTTCCCCATCTCGGCGTAGCCTCGTGGCTTTCGAGGATCCTCATGGATCATTGTTTGATCTTAAGCTCATGAGCCGGTTGTCTTCTAGGTCTTGGGTCGGGTGATCTTTTAGTCCATGGTAGCTCCTAAGCCCTGCTCTTTTGACAATGGCGTGTTGTTTGTTCATGCAGTTCCAGGCTCCCAGGCGCAAATAGAGTTCCTTCTTAACGAGAACTGCTCGATGGGTGGTAACCCTTGCTCTTTAAAAAAGTGACGTGTTATTTGTTCACGCAGTTCCAGGCTCCCGAGCGCACATAGAGTTTCCTTCTTAAATAAGATCTGCTCGATTTGTTGCGTAGAGTTGGGACTGCACGTGTTTTCTGGATTTGGGAGTGCCGGGTGGTGGTGCCTCACTGGTGCGGCTGGTGGCGATTCGCACACGAGCGAGAGTGGCGGCCCTCTAAAGCCTTCACACTTCTTGGGACTTGACACTGGCCACTTATTCTTCCTATTTGTTTGCCTATGGGGTGACTACACTACCGGGGTACTGTGCTGTTTTTCACTCATTTGGGGTTCATTTTTGTGTTCTTCTATGGGTCATTGTACTCATCCATTCAACTCAATGGGAACTCCAATGCCAGCAAAGGCCAATATTTTGTAGTTTGATGTCTTGTGCGAGTAATCAATTTGTGGACAATATTTTGATAGCTTGATTCTTATGAAGATGCCACTATGCTAGTTCATCCTAAAAAGGATATGGCATTAGTTGACAAAGAATAGTTGACCGGTAAATAATATTTGACAAATGAAACTGAGCCAATGTAATTATCTACTAGGAAATTACTCTTCTTTTAGAAGCTTTTCTTTTTGGGCCAATTTATGTTCTAACTATTGACCTTCTCTTGGATCTTACATAAAACTTGAACAATCCAGCCTAGAGCCTTTAAATCCAAACAACGTTTTCAAAGGTTGCAATGGTGCTCTTAGCCATCAAGAAAAAGGTGAACCATCTAGGTATGGAACCATCTACATCTCCTAACAAGTAAAATATGTTAACCATGGCCTCAATACTCCCCTGAAGAATGTGAACATTACAATGAAGAAAGAAGAAAGTTTACAGATTTTTCTTCAGTATCGGGCTCCTATCCCTTTCCATCCTTGCAATTGTCCACACATTTTGGAAAGGGCTTGTTATCGCCCTCATAACAATCAAAGTACTTACAAGCTTGCCACCATGTCCTACAAAATATCTGCTCGATGTCATGTATGTTGAAGTTGCTATGTGATGAAAAATAATGGATTTTTGGCACATATAGAGATAATGTGCCGGATCCGCCAAGAAATATGCAATGCTGTGATTCATTAGTATATTCTCAAATCTGGAATTTGGAGCATCCATCTTCAATTGTGTTGAATAGACATTATATGTTGCCATCATTGTTGTCACGGTTCCATGGAGCAACGATATGTTCTTTTTTTTTTTTTTTTCTTTTTTTTAGGGTAAGAATTTAGTTTTATAAATAGAGTAAAAAAATGGTACATGAGATCCCCACACGGGATAGATAGAAAGAATTGAGCCAAAGAAGGAAGAGAGCCCCTAACTTAACATAGGAGGGTGTACTATAGGAACCACCTGCTCTTCTTCTCCACAGTAGTGAATACTATAGATCAGAAAGAGCCTATCTCCACCAAACATATGTAGCTTGAGGCTTCATGGATTAGAGATGAGAGTTACCTTACTTGTAGATCGTTATCTACTAATCAATCCAATGGCACTTGAAATAGTTGTAGAACCCGTCAAACTTCCCAATTCTATCAAGCCCCTTGTCATTGTGTACCCCCCACTTCCTATGGTGGACTAGGGCCATCAGGGCAACTTCCATATTGAAGAAACTCTTTATCTTATTGGTAGAGATTCCTTGCCCCCCATAAGCAACCTCACATCGGTGCTTCCAAACTATCCATAGGGCAATAGATATCAATGAAGCTGAAATCGGGAAATTATCAGATGAGATGATGATACTAGGCCAGGTCAGATGGTGGATGTCAAGTCCCAAAATAGGAGAAGCCCAGGACCAAAATTCAAAGATCTTAGGACAAAAAAAAGGATATGAGAGGTAGATTCACTCACTTGACAACCCAAGGGGCACATGTCATCTGCTGATATACCCCTCTGGAAGAGTTTTACCTTAGAAGAGAGCCCATCCTAAAGGGCTAACCATCGAAAAAATTGGATTCTTCTAGAACAAATCGATTTTCAAGAATTGGCAAGGAGTTGAACAACCACAGAACTAGTGACTCCAAGTATTACCTCTGCTAAGAGGATAATCATCACAAAGGCATGATATACCTTAGACACATTAGAGATAGGAGAGGCCAAGCAACACCAGCTCTCCTCAGGACTCTTCACCCTGGAGAGTCCAGAAATATTTGCCTTTACTTCCCTAAAGACCTTCCTATCTCCTTCTCCAACCCTCCATTTAAATGTAGACCATGAGATCCATCTGTCATGCTCCCAAAGATGATGTAGTCTAGATACCCCGTGGGTCCTCCACTTCTCGAAAAGCCAGGGATGTATCAAAGCCAGAGAAAGATTATCTACTTCCCATACCTTTACATTCCAGAAAAGACTAATCTCACCAGCATCTAGAGGCAAGTCAGAGGGGGAGCATAAAGTTTGTACTTTCCACCAAGCGTGGAGTATTCTTCACACTACCAACGAGGTTCTTAGTGCAATCTTAAAATCCCTAAAGGCAGCACCCAACTGATCCCTAGGAAGCGAGGGTTTGCCTTTGAGCTTACATAGCTGAAACCAATGTCTAACAAACTTCAAGGCGGGAGAGGTATCACCTTGCAGAACACACCACACAAACTTAGATGATGATTCCTGAGCTTGCGTGAAGGGATCCTTGCAGCTCAATCCCCCATCCTTTTTGTCTCTACAAAGTTTCGCCCAGGGCACCTTAGGCATGCCTCCCCAGATGAACTTCCTGTTTATGGCCTGGATTTGGTTATAAATATGTTTCTGTGCAACTAGAACTGATGAAGAGTAAATATGAGAAGCAGCCAAAATGGCATTAGTCACTTTAACATGTCCCAAAACAGCAAGCCCCTTGGCTGACCAGAGCCCAATTCCGAAGACAATCCAACAGAGGAGACCACAAGCCCTTTAGGCTATCTGAGGGGGAGGCCCAGAAGTATGACAGTGTCCTCTGCTTCTACCACGAGGATCAGAAGCACCATCCAGGGCCCAAAGTGCAGAACATTTGTTAGCATTAAGACCAATACCAGAAATGATCTTAAAACCAACAAGTACATCTCGGAATGATTGGAAACTATCATCGTCAAACCTGAGAAACGTGAAGGTATCGTCAGCATACTGCATAATAGTGAGCTTATCAATTTCCATCAGGCAAAGTCAGCCCATTCAATGCTCCCTCGAGTACCTTGAGGTTAACCATTTTGGTAAGCAAATTAGCCATGATTAGAAATAGGTAGGGGGCTAAGGGGAACCCCTATCTAATACCCTTTTGGAGATAAAAAAGGCCAGAAGGTTCACCATTGATGAGCACAGAAGCCGAGGCCAGACTATTCATGCCTAGGGAGATATTAATAAACTGGCGATGAAAGCCCGTATAGACCATAACCTCTTGCAAGCTTTCCCATCTCAACGAGTCATAGGCTTTCCGAAAATCCATCTTTACAAGCACACAATTTTGCTTGGGTGCCCTGCACGAGTGCAAACCTTCTCTAGCAGCCAGATAGTTGTCCAAAATGTACCTTCCTGGGAGAAAGGCAGATTGCTCTCTGTCAATAATCCTGTTTAAAATGGGCTTGAGTCGGTTAGCAAGCAATTTCATGAACCTTATGGGGGACATTGGTTAGAGCTATTGGTCTCCATTCCCCAAGCACCTGGGGTCTTGGCACCTTAGGAACTAGAGTAAAAAACCAGCAGCCAAGGAGGGATGTAGTAGCTGCGAATCCCATGTACCTCTGACTGCCCTAATAAAGTCTTGCCCTAGAAAGTTCCAAAATTCGATGAAGAACTTAGGGGAGAATCCATCCGGGCCTGGAGATTTACCAGTTGCCAAGAGACAGAGAGTCTTATAGATTTCATCATTGCCTAAATTTTGAAGCAAAGCTTGATTATCAGCATCAGAGATCTTACTTGTCCAATCCACTTTTGGTAACCGCTGAGACAACTGAGATTTGTATTTTGATGGAAGCGGATCCTCCTCAAATTGCCTCTGGAAGCTCTCTCTGATAAAAACTTGGACTTCCTGATCAATCAAGACAACCTGATTTGGATCTTTGATGGATGTGATACTGTTCTCTGCGAACCTAGCCCCAGCCATTCTAAAAAAACACTTGGAATTCTCATGGTCTAGTTCAGCATACCACTTAGTTTTGGAGCATACAACAGCACCTCTAGCCTCCTCCTCCTCAATTATAGCCTTTGCTTTGCCCTCAAGCTCCTCCTCAAGACCATGCTTGTTCCGGTTGAAGGGTTCACCAAATAACTCCTGCTTGACTATCCTGAGTCTATTATAAATAGAGTCCTTTTCTTGTTTGAATCTCAATGCTCTATTCTTTCCCCACTTTTTAATCCAGGCTTTCATACGGTTGAGCTTATGGACCCAAGCTTTCATAGAAGGTAAGTTGGCATAATTTTTAAACGAACTAAGGATTTCCTTAAGGGATTGCAAAACATCTCTTTCTTCAACCATGAAGTATTGAACTTGAAGGGTGTATTACCTGACTTCCTAAAGGTTGAGATGTCTTTGAGAACCAACTTTCGTGGAATATGGTCCGAGTGTGAGAATGCAGTTTTGTTGGCCATATAGAATCTATCAAGCAAGCAATAGATCTTGTCTTGACCTTTTTGTTTATTAGACCAAGAGAAGGAGGCATTTGAGGGAGGGATCAAGGAGAAACCCATATTATTGACAAGAGAGAGCCAAGCACGCTCCTCATCCTTCTGCAAGTTTCTATGCAGCCCAATGTTTTGATCCCAAACATCTGTCATATTCAGGTCCCCACCAAGTATCCAATTGTCAACCATATTCTCGTGCTGTAGAATCCAACCTTCAATAGTTGTCCACATAGCTGCCCTTTCAGAGGGTTTATTAGAGCCCATTGACAATCCCTGTTTTCAAAGATAACCGATTGCCACCTGCCATAGGGACCTGCAAACTAGCACCTATGTACCTGCCCCTTCAAGAGAATGCACGTACCTCCCTTTGTACCTTGGGCGGCACAACTAAGAGATGAGTAACCGTTACCAATCCAACGATATATAACAACAATGATATGTAACTTGTTTCTTCATAGCAAAATTTGCCCTACCATCTAGAAGAGAGAACTAAATATCCCATCGCATATGTTATAATAAGAGTCACGGAAGAATAGAATGGCCAAAATTATATCTAAAAGAGACTATGCTTCAGTCACAGCAGGAGAAATAACAATAAATCCTTTGTTAGAAGCTACCGATGTGGTCAGATACACGACCAAAATACCTTGTATGGAAAAAACATTGTCTAAAAAGGACGATTATCGAGCAAAAGGGCTTGGCATATGTTGTTGCTAGCTTGACATGTTGAAAATATTACAAGATGTCCCTATGATTGAAAAGTAACATAATATTTTGCTATTAAGTATTAACCTAGCATGGAGCCAACAACTCGTGTGTGAATGCCTTTTTTACAATTTATATATTTAATGTTAATGTAAAGGGTGGCCATGATACATTCAGTCATGGAAGCCAATCAGATGTTGACATGTACAAACTTTTCTTTTTGTGAATGTTGCCTTGATGGCTGTTGTCCTTCTTGGTTTGCATTTTGTTGTTCCTGGGTTTCGTTATGCCGCTGCTCCAGATTCTGCAACAAGAATGATCTCAGCCATCCACGTGGAAATGATAAACAACTGAAATGTAGCTAGCAGTCCTTCGCATTGAGAGAATGGCTCGTTGAGGCGAATTCTATGGCTTTAACTGCAACCTCCACCTAATGGCGTTGGCCTTGTTTCAGCCCCAGAATTCACCCTAGCGAGCTATTTTTTATACATAAAGGAACTGCCATGTGGGAATGCAATGGGTTTCCCCTAAAGGGCAAATCCTTGTTCATGTGGGTAAAGACATATTCTCGATATATTCTAGTATATACCCAAGTATGCTTATGATTGGCCTGAACCTGTTGCTGCAGATAATCTCCCCGTCGTCTCTGCATTCCTTTGTATTCTGATTAAGTTTGATGTACGTGCATCCGAAACGCCAGAGCCAAGCTTCAACTTTAGGATTTTGATCACCACAAATTGTCGCAACATAAGAGGATGATGCTGCAACAAATGCACCATCTTTGGAAAATTTCATCAGTCGGATCTGAACTTTGTTGGAGTAGGGCATTGATGCAATGGATGTGCAACCACATTTTAATTTGGAGCAGACGGGTTACAGTACCAGAGCTGAAGCCAAAAGAAATGATTTCAATCTCAAACAACATCTACATATTTGAGGATGTTGTACTATTTCTTATTTTATTGCACTTGCTTAGTTCTAGGATCTGAGTGAAGTAATGCACATATTTTCTCAAAGTTGATTAAAGTATTTGCAGTTGTGCTGAACTGGCTGCAGATTTATGCATTTATGTGAATTTATGCTTGTACTTTGGTAAATCAGACTAAATGAAAGTATCCAATTAGAATTTTGGTTTTAATATTACAAGAAATTTATCGCGGCAGCCAAGCGAACATTTCTTTGGTTCTAAAGCTGTGAGGTTGAACCCATTATTAGACGCCAAGGTTGATAATGCAATGCCCGCTTGAACGTGCGACATTTAAGCCCAAGTTTTGTCTTGTGTTCCCACGACCGTACTAAAATAGAGAGGTACTGTTTCTATGGATTGTGGAATTCCGGCCATCAATATAAATGCAGATAAAAAGTAACTTTAAACGTTTCACCATCTCAAAGAACATATTGTAGGATCAATGCTAGTTGCTAGGTCGATCCAGAGGGAGGTAAGTAAAGTTTCGAATGCTTTTGTTGTGAATTGAGTTCCCAATGGTATAATTTCGTTCCGAAGTTTAGGCTGGAATCACACTACGGCTACACCCAAACAAATAGGTGGCAGGTTTAGGCGGGTCTTCAGCCCAAAAATAGTTCTGGCTATCATGTCTTATCACATTACCATGTCCAAGAAATTCCATGTCATCTGCCATGCAAGCACAAAGAAATTGTGACAGCAACGAAGATAGTTCATCGAAGCTTTCTCTCCACTGATAATCCTCTGATCTCCATTACTTCATACAAAATCAATCAATTGCTACTACCAGTACCATCGGAATTATTTTTTGCTCTTGTCTATGCTAAAAGCCTCATCATGTTTAACCCAAATCTGATCAAAATCACAGTTCCACGACTCAGAACTCTCATAAAAATTGCATGTTTATATGATTCAACTAATCTACTTCTACTATCACCTCGATCATGGCTTTCTATTCATATTTAAGCCAAAAACCCCATCACAGGTATGCCAAATCTTACCAAATTGTTCCAAGATTTAAAGCTGCGATGAACAGGACATGTTTAACCGGAATAAGCTGAGGCAATACACGATCCCAAATGGAAAATTTCTGATCCAAGATCTCTGATTTTAATCCCAAATCTCTGATCCGAGATGCTCTGCAGAACTCTTTGATGAAGATTGACTGGTGAAGATCGGTGATGCAGACCTAATCTTCCTCAAACGCAATAGAGAAATGACAACGTGGCTGTCCGCCGAAAGTTGGGACATGCGCTATTGCCCGTCCAAAAACTTGAGGGTGCCAAAATGCGGACTGGACGTTTGGCACCCTAGATGTCATATGGGTCGCCTGCCCAAACTCCAGATGGCAAATTTCTATTTGTTTTTTATTTTTTATTTTTTAGTTTGGCCCCTAGTGTGATTTCGGCCTTAGAGACGCTTCACATGTAAGAGCGAGAAGTTGCCCCCACCGTCAAAACGCCCACCATATTTTTTGAGCCATTCACATGTGGACGGAAGAGGTGGTCTATTTTGGAAGAAGAAAAAGTAGAGTTGTGCTTAAAACGTCCGGCTTGATGGTGGAGATGCTCAGCCCAGAAACTGCTTGAGCAGTTTGCCATCCAATGGCTTGAACGTCAGACGCTCCGACACAATCTCTGTACATGTGAATGGGTTTAATTTTACATGTGAGGTGTCCCTTAGTAAGCACCCCGAAAAGCGAGGACACAAAATGCAAAGTTCCCCGTCGTATAAATAACCCTAAGGAGAAGCTAGGATTGAAATATATTCTTGCTACATGTGTGTGTGGACATTGCGATGTAACTATCTTCCCATTTAATGAATTCTATTGTCAATTTAGAGTAGCCAAGAAAAGTGGAAATGAAGCTTCAGCTTTGCACTTCATGCTGCAAAGAAAATGCAGCAATTTTATCACACCTGTTTATGGCTCATACTTAAATGGTCAAGCGCGGAGTTTTTCTCTGAATCTATTATTCACCAATGTAGTACACTGTAGTGTGAAAAAAGTATGGCCTTCTTGCGATGTATGAAAGAAATAATTATTGCACCATCTTCTTTATATTTTATAATATAATATAATATAATAAAAACAAAGAGGATTGAATTCTACTCCAATCCATGCAACACCAAAAAAAAAAAAGCAGAGATATAACTCTTCTTTCTGGGCTGCTGCAAGCTTTGCAGCATAGGCTTTTGTTGCAAATCGAGCTTCTGGCTGCACGATTATAGGCACTCACCAAGAAAAAAAGGAAAAGGAGGATCAAATTCGGCACCTGCCTCTACCTCCAGTGCAGTTGCGCTCAATTCGAGTTTGGAAAAAAGGGGATTACAATTTAGAACCAACGCCTCGATGTCTGCAAGGACTAAAATAACATATAACTCCATTTTTAAAATTGAAGAACATGAACTAATTTTTCTGACCCTGTGTAAGCGCTATAATTATGTTGCTCAGGCGTTCCCCTCAACACGACTTCTACATTCCTGGGGGCATTAGAAACCACTTCGCCTCCTTCCATAGAAACAGAAAACCTATTTGGCAAAAGCCCCAAAGAAACAGAGGATTTGAGCAATAAAACGGAGACCCACTTTGGATTTGATATGATTTGAGCGGAAAAAGATCATCGGGTACCTTCCTTCGACCATAGCCACAGCTTGACCCAGTTCATCTATGTTTCATTTCGTTCCTATCCTGGCCGGATTCACATGATTGCTCTATCCGTCTCTAAAATACCCTGCAAATAACCGTCCACGCAATGAAAAAAACATGGATATAGCGGATGGATTCAGCCATATTCCTGGATTGCAGAGAACAGAGAACCAAAAAACATCCATGGAGGAGATTTTCCTAGGGACACGTGTCATTTTAAAACAGAAATATATTGCGGCTCAAGAACTTTTTCCTGCGGGCGACACCTGGACATGAAACTAAATTACATATGAAGGATGACTATTCTCGCTATGCGGTTCACATCAAACAACAACATTCCAATATAGATAGGCAATTAATTCATCTTAGTAGTTTGACTACAATGGTATAGAGTGAGTAGTTGCACATCGCAAGCTACCCAAATGAAAAGAACATAGGGAATATCCAGTTATAACACCTGGTCCCCAAAAAATAATTTTTTTTTTGCTACAGACGTTGGCTAGTGTACCTACCGAGAGCTTATAGCCGGGATTAAAAAACCATGCCCTTCTGGATTTTCAAGGAAAAACCCTAGTGATAAGCACTCCGCAAGGGGCTTGGACGCAAGGTTGCTAAATGTTCCCATAAAATTCCACGCTTCGAGGAGCAAATTGGAGTCGTGCATCATACCTGCACATCACCAACACTAAAAAGCAAGAGTAAAAAATTAATAAAAAAAAAAACCTCAGAAAATGAGGGACTATTTAGGCGTGCCACGCCACAAAACCTCAAAAGTGAGGGGCTGGTCACGCGTGCCACACGAAAATTTATACAAACAACATTATTAATAACAAATTTAAGGGAGGGAGGGTGGAAAGCAAGGGAAAACCACTAAGAGAGATGAGAGCCAATGAAGAACTCTACAATAAATAGCGAATGTTGAACCTGATGAGCGGCCCAAAAATGCATGCAATGCGTCATGTTCGTCTTGCTCGAGAATCTCGATCTGCTACTCGGATCGATGGGATTCACGGTCTGCGACTCGCATGAAACAACAACATCCCGATACCAGATAACTTCCAAAAACTAGACTTGAAGAGAAGGTCGAAGGATTATCCCATGCCGGATAAAAGGCTAAGATGGAAGAGATTAGAAAGGATAAGAATCACTAAGAAAGACTAAAGCAAAAAGAAGCCCCTCCTCTGCATGAGTCAAAGAATACAAGCAAGAGAAAACTGCTAAGTTGCTGAGAGAGATGAGAAAGCGCCGATGAGAAGCCGATGAAGAACTCCGCAATAAATGGTAAATGTTCAACCTGATGAGTGGCCCAAAAATGCATGCAACGCACATGATCGTCTTTCTCGAGAGTATCGATCCGCTACTTGGATCGATGGGATTGGCGCTTGATTTGCAACAATAAATGGATGCATTATGTCCAACAACTGGTGTCATGTTTTGTATGGACTGTGATTCATGTTACAATGAGTTATTAATGCTTCTAGCATATATGCTATGTTAGGAGATGGGCGTTGCATTTAGATGCATATAAATACATAAGATTGAGAGTTTTGTGGACATTCTAAGAAGTTCGTGAACTCAATGACTATCTCATTGATTCGCGTAGCGGATCGAGATTCTCGCGCAAGACGAGCATGCATGCATTGCATGCATGTTTAGGCTGTTCATTTTTAGGTTGTTGTTTTCATGCGAGTCGATAGTGCACGAATTAATCTGCAATTAAAACAAAAACAGGTATTTTTATTTATTTATTTAATTTTTTGTTAAATGACGCTAGACTTTATTTAATCGAAGAGTCAAATACGAGTACGAATGCCAAGACATGAATAAAATTTCAGCGGATAAGCAGAGACCTACCGAGTGAAGCAACCTTGCCTAAGCATAAGAGCACACACCAAATACTTCTCAAAGATCGATTGCCTCTTACAAGGGGCAAGTGAAGAACAATGGTAAGACGTAGCAATGTGACCTTGAGCTTTTTGGAGGACGCGGTCATCTGCCACATTCAAACCTTTGAAGATTATCAGTCTTCGTCTTTTCCAGATAGTCTAAAGCAACCATCCTGCTGCTAGAGGAAAAGCCTGGCTTTGTAACTCCATTCAGGTACTTGGGTAAATTGCTAAAAGCACTTGTTGACTTTTTCGTGAAATCTGAAAAAGGGAGAACAACTAATCTCATACATGTATAAGGTGGTCACACATGAAAAAGCAATGCTCAATGGTCTCAGATCCACGCTTGCATACTAGACACTGATCTGATATTCTAAGGTTAAGAATTTGGACAAGCACGTTAACCCAAAGACATATATGAAGAATTTGCCACCAAAGAACTGCTACAAGTTAGGATGAAGTAGCTTATCCCATTCCCAAGACCATGTCTGCTGCCATTGAAGAGGAAGGAGTTGAAGGGGGCCACTTATTTGAAGGGAGAAGAATATCAGTATCAAGCAATAACTTATACATAGAGTTCACAAGTTTGCACTCCCTAACCTCCTCATGACAAAACGATACCAAAATATATTCGTGGTGTGGCAGAATATATGATGTAGATAGTCAACTACTTTTTGCCAAAGAGCTCTATCCCATCGCCCCAACAAAAAAACTGAAAAGCCTCGGATGTCAGCAACTGGCTTAAGTCATACCACGCTGCAATTGTTAAGATTCCAACCATTTTTCAGCGTCTTTGAGTCAATGGGTGCACTGTAATGAAAAGTGGTGCATTATCTACCCAGGGGATCCAACAACAAGGTGCATTCAACTGAGCACACGTAGTTGGACTGATGTGAAATAATGTTTTGGCTGTGTGCCAAGAATCTAAGAATCCCCTTAAAAATGAAGAAGCATTATGATAAGGCCGCAACTCATAAAATAGGCTCCATGGAAGGACAGGTTCAAGTGTGACTTTACCCAAAGGGATACAGTGGGTAAGAGCCTGTGCAATAAGTCGTAACCCAGGAGAATCATCCTTATCCATGAGAAGCCTCCAAATAAATTTTGAGATCATGACCTTACTCTGTCAATGGAAATCTATCATATGCCCAAACCGCTAACAGACTTAGGTTTCATACACTTAGACAACGCAACCTTTACCACAACCCCTACTTCATTTCCACCCTAAATGGTCCTGGGGGGTTTAAGTTCAGTGGTTCAATTTTTTGATGTCACAAATGCTACGTTCAATGGTTTAAT
Organism: Isoetes engelmannii; assembly: GCA_011763485.2. Classification (NCBI taxonomy): domain Eukaryota; kingdom Viridiplantae; phylum Streptophyta; class Lycopodiopsida; order Isoetales; family Isoetaceae; genus Isoetes; species Isoetes engelmannii. Next base: position 13,419 of record JAANSK020196654.1, read on the forward strand.
ATGTCATATGTGTACGGAATATGTACGGAATGTGTATGGAATATGCATGTAATGTGTACGAAATGTGTACAGAAATGATCGACTTTGCAACATGGAAAACAATGTATTACAAATGGATTTGGTAAAAATGGAATTTGCAGTACGTATAATTGTTTTCTTACTTTGCAGTGATGATAAAGATATTTAATAGTAAACTTGAATTTGCAATAAGCAATTCAGCAGATCGATACCTAGTCAAACTTTTGCCCAAGCTTGGCCTACATGTCCTACTTAAAGTAATCCCAGTCTAAGAATCTCAACACCTAATTGACATGTCAGGATGTACTTTTACTATGGAAAAGAAAATCTCTGTCGAGTAATGAGTGTTCAAAGAACAAGATCAATCATCTGAAAAAGTCCCTGTAAGCAATGGGGTTCGAATTGGGCAGTATATAGGAAGAAAGCTAAGTTTATTGCAAGGAACTAAGATTGCTCCATCATTGAAAGACACATCCAGATGTTCCTCGAAAGGTACGACTATTATTTCTAGAGCCTGGGATTTGAACCCAGAAGATAAAACCAGTTATCTGCCTCCTACACTCTAATAGCCTCCAACACTAAGCATTATGCGTCCAAGGATCTCATTCTAAGTTCTCTACTTCGCTGTATTATGATAAGCCTTTACCAAAAACCAGCAGCAAAAAACCAGAACTTGAGGGGCCTCAAAAGAGTGAGGCATGTGCCTTGCATTGTTTTAATTTAAGAATTGTTTTAATTTAAGAAGGGACTCAACATGCAACCTTACTGCATGCATGCATTGCAAGCACTGGGTGCTTGTAGGCCATGAGTGCATGCAATGCGTGCATCATGCAAGGAGTGCATGCATACATTGTTTGTGCATGCACCGTGCATGCCAAACCTTGCATGCACCAAAGATTCTGAGGCCAAACAAATTGAGAATACAGTGCGCATCCTAGAAATACTGTGTATAAGACACAAACAGATACACCAACATAATCAGATGAAAACCTTAGCAAATTCACCGTATTATTATGCATTTTGCGCGACGAACCATTTTTTGTGATATTCATTCTATCTATCTATCTATCTATCTATCTATCTATCTATCTATCTATCTATCTATCTATCTATCTATCTATCTATCT
>JAANSK020196876.1:0-14559 GCA_011763485.2 Isoetes engelmannii
AGTTACATTTTTCTAAAAGATCTTATGAGAATATTAGGGATGAAACTCATAGGCATGGATTGAAAGAAATCGCCGCTGCTGCAGACACCCAGACGATTCGAATAGCTCCCTGCAGAATAAGATCCAAAAGATCCAGATAGCCTGATTCTGGCCTTCTGCTCCAACGCACAGTGATAAAAGCAACGTGCCCTTTCTTTTGAAGTTTGCCAAACTTGTAGAGAAGATGCAGTGAACTAGCAGCTTTGGATGGAATAGGCAGTGGATGCTTAGGGGGGTTTCCCATGGAGGCGAAACCTCCAGGTTTTATGGAGCTCCAATTTGTGGGGCTCAGGTCTTGGACCTCCACAAAAAGTAATCCGTCTTTATTACTTTTTGCTCAGGTCCAAGACCTGATTTGGATCAATCGTTCAGATTTGATGCTTGTGCATCAATCGGCTGAGATTTTTCAAGAGAAAACCTTGAGGTCTTCTGGTTCATGGGAACTCAGAAACCTTGAGCCTTGAGGTTTCAGGTCAGGTCCGTCCATGGGAAACCCCCCTTAACCATGTGGTTGTGCTTGAAAGTAAGTCCTAAAATCCCTTTCATCTTTTATCTGATATTCAATCTTAAATTGACTTCATAGTTTGAGATTTTTTCAATTATCCAAGTTTCGTGCAGGGTCAAAATGATATATTTGGAACCAAAATGATGAAGCGTACTCCAGCTCTTCCTTTGAAAGCGGCCAAGTCAAAGAAAGAGGCTAACCATTGATGATGAATATGTGATTAATTACTCGGTGCATATGCATTTAAATTGAAATCTGTCTGTAGATGTTTCGTTGTTGTATATAATGTGACATACATTGCTAATGGAGCAAAATATTGTCAACTGCTTGGTGCCCGATGATAGACCCCCTATAATCCATTAACCTAAGCTTGTGTAATACATATGTAATAGTTCATCCCAGCCTTTATAGTCCTAGAAGCCTTTATAGTCGTAAGGCAAGAAAGCTTATGATTCACCTTTCTTCTAAAGCACCCTTTAGAAGGTATATGATTCCAAATAACAAAACCATCATAAAATATCATATGTACATTGCAATTTCAATGTTCATTTTTTGTGCAATAGTTTGATGTCTGTTACTTTGCCAATATTACCCTAGGCTACATTAGATTACCATGATTTTTTAATTCTAAATCAATCCCCAAGGCCATGAAGGGGCCAAAAAAAAAAATTTATTTGACACAAACCATTACATTCAACACTTTTAAAATAAATTCCCCCTAAAACCCCCTTTGGTTTGGGTGCATATTCACACGAGGGGTGACGTCGGGCATCGAGAGCCCCTTTTACACCCCTTAAAATAGTATAATACATGTACGAAATCAATAATATTGAGTGCATTGTCTTAAACCTTATAGTATTTTGCAACTCTCGCTATACAGTATAGAAAGACTTGTACGAGCATACCCCACAAACGAGGATCGCTATCTACGGTCCAAATCAAAGCATAACTTGTGAATATTCCCATCGAACAGCTCTCGGTGCTCGGAGTCACCCCTCTGTGAATATGCACCCAAACTAAAGGGGGTTTTAGGGGGAATTTATTTTAAAAGTGTTGAATGTAATGGTTTGTGTGAATATGTGCTGTGGGATAATAATAACTGGTGATGTGGAACTTGTATCTGCGGATGACAATCCTAAGGTTCAAAGAGCATGGAAAGAGAGGTATGACATGCGCAGGAATAAGGATGTGAGATTTAGTTTCCTGGAATGTTTTGGTTTCTGGGAATAGCATAGAGACATTGCAATTGTGTTTTGCAAATGCAATTAGAAGGTTTTACTCCAAATAAAGTTACATTTCTTAGCATGCTTGATGCATGTGCCAACGGTTCATCTCTAGCTGATGGAAAGCAAATCCATGCACATGCTACAGTTCAGAACTTTGATTCAGATGTTATGGTAGGTACTGCACTTCAGATTCAGATGCCTGACATGGCCATGGTATCAAGGCTTTCCAACTTATTCCAAAAATGAGGTTTGAACATGTGATGCCTGATGAGGTCACTTTTGCTAGCATCCTTTCTACGTGTAGGCATGCTGGTCTGCTAAATGAGGGTTGCCATTGCCTTGATTCTATGAGATGTGATGACAACATTAGGCATTCCATAGAACATTTTATTGCAATTCTAAAGATTTTAGGACACTCAGGAAACCTTGAGGAAGCAGAAACCTAGCTTGAATATCTTGCATATTATCCCCGCCATTCACATACCCTAGCTCAAGAAGGTAAATCTTTGTTTTGCTACTGTACTCCAATGCAAGGACAAAGGCGGATAATGGAGACAAAATGAAAACGCTAGGATTGAAGTTTCCATGGAAAGCACACAAACACGTGGAATGGCCATAATGTCATCTGTACAAGTCGTTACAAGAAAGCAGGCCTCGAATTAAGATTTTTGATCAACCAGCAAAAATGCCGCCCTTTATTTGTACTTACCGGATTTTTGTAAAAAAACCTCTAATTTTCCGGATTTAACATTAATTTTAGGAAATTTTGATCGGAAAATTGCCAGCAACTGCTTTATCAAATCGGATTTTAACTACTTTAATCGGAAATTCTGGTTAGGAACCTCCTTCGTTTCGACCCCTGCAAGAAAGCATCTCAAGAAGCAAAGGAAAGCAGTACAAACACTTGTTCTAAACACTCTTCACTACCTTTTGTCCTGAAGCACGAACAACAAATAGGTGAAATTTCATTCATGCTATCTCAGCTTGTCTGAAGCCCATAGGCTTTACAAAGACGAACACTGGAGACAAAGGTGAAAACATTGGGGCTGATTGACATGGAAAAAAATGAAAAGAAGGTAAATGCTACACATAAAATTGCATCAATGTAACCTAATGGAGAGCTTAATGAATTGCCTCTCCAATGTAACCTAATAGAGAGCCTGTATGGATGTAGACTTACAGCAGTCGGATAGTTGCCATATATTAGAGTGATCCAATGCTAGAAAAGAATGGAAAGCTATCATAAATCAACCATCATATGTTTTGTATCAAACTATAAGTGTCCTCAACAAACTATAAAGCACTGCCATCAACAAACTACTTTAGTAACAAATGGTCACTGAAGAAATAGATGCAACATGCCATGTAAAAGCGACAATCCATAGTAGACGTATAGACCCAGCAGATGAAGTAGATGTCTTACTAATTTCGTTTTATATTTTCGTTGGAGGTCTTATCACGTTTTAAGGATTTTACTTCAGGAAAATTCTTCACAATTTTTAAGCTTTTCTTAGGTAAAATTCTTACAAGCCTGCGAGCATATGAAGAGATGTCTGTGTGGTGATAAATTTGAAGCGTAGAGCTAGTTCTTATAGAAATCACAGACAAAGAAAATTGATGCTTACCCGATTGCTCAAAGGAATCAGAAAATCTTGAGATAAAAGCCACATAGCGAGGAAACGATGGGGCTTTGGTTTGGCAATTTCAATTCACTGAAGCTCCATACCTGCAACGACTATGGCGATCCGTAAGAAAAACCTATTTATCACTTTCAAATCTATGGCGAGTTAATAGTTCTAAGGATCCATACACATCGTTTGTAAGGCGATCATCTAACCCTTCTGGCTTCGTAGTTCCGGCGAATGTGGCTGGAGCGGGAAACAATGCCATCATTTTTGGGCGAATATACTTTTTTTTTCATGGGCTTACGTGGCCTACTAAACCATCGTGTATTAATCTTTAAATTTCCTGAATTATCGAATTTTTACGAAATTTCGTGCCTTAAAGTTATCACTGATCCCCCATGCAAACCACCTTTTGAAAGTATAGAGGTGATGGCACATTGTTGCTCTCTGGAGGGGGAGAAAACATGTTTCCTGTAGCAATATCTGATATGGTACTGTGGACTTTCCCTAGTGCTCGGGCCAAGAAAGTCTTCTGCACCCGTTCAAGGTCATTCCATGTTATGGCGGATATGACCGGGCCCCACACTTCGATAAGAGAACTGACTCAACCAAAGCTCTAAACATGCGTGACTGATGATCCTAAGCATATAGCTCTGCCAGGTGACTACTGTTCTGCATGGCATACAAGGCCTTCCAGCCCGCAGCAATACGTAACCGGATACAACTATCCTAATCAGCGGCCCGTGTCGGCCAGCCACTGTTCCAACTGTTCAATGTGCAGGTCAAAGAGTGTAGGCGAAAAGGGACAACAATGTGTTTATAAAGAATGTTAGGGGCAATTAAGTTTGTGTTTAAAGAATGGATTTCAGTAGAGAAAACAATGTTTTATAAAGAATGTTAGGGGCAATCAAACTTACCTTTAAAGTAGAAAATTTGGGAAGATAGACCCAAAAACTTATATTCAAAACGTCACGCCATGCTTAGAAATAGTTAAGTATATCAACAAAAGATAAGCACATATATGCCCCAGGAAGTGCACTCAGAAAAAACCGTACAAAATTTGTGAATGTACGGGAGGAGAGTTTTTTGGGCCAAAATCGTACTGTACCGTATAAATATGGGAGAGGATTTGTTTTGCTTGAATTTCGTATATATTTGAAAGAAATATGATAGGGGTATATAAAATATGAGGGATATTTTTGTAGGAAAATCTCGTATAATGGATAATTTCTGTTGACCTGTGCACGCACATGCTGTATAGACTTCATATCTTGTGCACCCCCTAGGATATATACAAAACATAAATTTTCTTCCTGGTCTATTGGCGTACTTTAGTTCATGATGAAACTTTAAATATACATCTTCACATGGCGAGATCACCAAGGGCCTAATGCCAAACTCTTCTGTATAACAAGAGTTTTTTCAGGTGAATCCCCTGGGAAGCCAGATGGCTTTGGAGATGCCATATATATATCATGTATAGGTGAATTCTTTGGGAAGGCAAGAGAAACATCTTATTGGCGCTTAGTTATCTGGGGGAAAAGAACTAAATGAAGCCAAATGTAGAGGCTAGAGTTACTAAGTAATGCTCCCTAAGGGCGCATCCCCATTGAGGAGCTATGAAGCCCTGCCTTTGATTCGTGGCAAGTCAAGACACAATTTTTTTGTCATTATTTGGGCTGCTCCAACCGGATTTCATCCTAAGTGGCAAAGGAAAATTCAAAAAACTCAGAAGTACCAAAGCACTTCTGAATTCCCCAATTCAGAACTGGGTTTGTCCTCTAGCAAGATCTTTTTGTCTTCTAGCTATGTGATATTTTGTCCTCTTGCTCCTTTTCTGTCCTGTAGTGCGAAAATTGGAGGGCTTTCAAGGGGAATGCTCTATCTTTAAGCGCCTTCAATTCGCTGATATGGCAAAGGCAATGAAACAGAGGCAGACGATAATGGGGATGGGTTCTAAAGCTATAGTTTGACATACTTCACATACTTGGCAGGACTGGGTTTTGTGAACTTGGCAGGACTGGGTTTTGTGACACCAATACACAAGGATACGGTAAGCACATAACTAGTTGGAATTGAAAAAAAGAATAGAATAGATTTTTTATCGTCCACGGAGATCAATTGACCTATGGGATCTAAACAAAAGAAGAGCAGCAAGCACTTTTTTAAGTACCTACTCATGCATTTCCATAGATATTAGCCTAATACAAGGGTTCATAGATATTAGCCTAATACAAGGGTTCTACAATTCCCAGGGTATGGAGGAAAGGGAAACTCAACTTTGCCCATCAGAAGGTCCACTACCTTGTCCATACTGGGCCTTGTGCTTTGATCTTCCTGAATGCACCAAAAAGCCGAGCTGATGGTGGCAAAAACCTCCATTTCGTCTGCGCTTTCTCTCAGACCTGGCTCCACAATTTGCAGAAAATTTCCCTGCTTGCAAAGATCAAAAGCCCAATTCACCAAATTCCATTCTTTTGGATCTGGTAAGCTCAGATCTATAGTTCTTCTTCCGGCGACCATCTCCAAGAGCATGATGCCAAATGCATAAACGTCAACCTTGGATGTCGTAGCTGCATTAGCAATCCACTCAGGAGAAAGATAACCTCTGCATGAATTACCACTGAGACCCTGGATTATATCTTGTCTATTTGTTGCCACACAGTCATAAATCAGACATGAATCTGTGAGTTTTGGGCATAGATCTAAATCTAAAACAACATTCTCAGGCTTCAAGTTTCCATGGATGCCATGGTGGCCATGCGTAAATGCCAGAGCTCTAGCTACAGCTATGGCGATTTTGCGCCGTAGTCCCCAATTTAGACTGCTTGGTCTGTCAAATAAGAGCCTATCTAATGAGCCATTTGGAAAATATTCAAGCACCAGCATTCTGGTATTCCCTTGAGCGCAGAATCCATAAAGCCTGACAAAATAATTTTTATCCATCTCAGATAGAAGGACCATTGCTTGCCTGAATTCTTTCTCTCCTTTCTGAAAGCCCAATTCGATTTTCTTCACTGCCACTTCTGTTCCATCCTCTAGTTCCCCTTTGTAGACGCTTCCAAATATGCCTGCTCCAATTCTGTGACTAAAACCTCCCGTAGCCTTTTCTAGGGTTTCAAGGGAAAACTCTGTCAGCCTTTTAGATGCAGAGTAGGCATTGGACTTAGACGCCCTAAAGCGTGATGCTTTTTGTTTTAAAGAGATTACACAAGGAATTAAAAGACCCAGAAAGAACACAGAGACAGACAGAGCTCCAAGCACAATGCTACTGGCAGGAAGGGTTTTTGCAGAATTGAGAGATGCAAGAGTACCCAGATCTGAGAAACTAGAATGGGTCTGAGGCGCAAAGGGAGCTTGTGCAGGAGCAGCGCCATGCCTCCTGCTATGCAGACTCTCAGCTTTTGCATGGATAACAAGATGAGCGACATGAATCAATATGCATTTCTGAAATAAAGTTGCACTAATTCCTTCCCTTTTCATTGCCTTGAACAGAGACATTGAGAAGCGCAATACTGCAAATCCAAGCTCCAATCTCAGACATAAGATGTCTGCAGCAGAGAACTGATTGCTATTAAATACAAACGAACAGGGAGGGTACCATGCTTCGCATTGAAGGGCAGATATAAATAAGAGAAGAAAATTATGCTGGAGCAGGGGAATTCAAGCTGGATTTTTCTGCATAATCATTGTGACAGACAAGGCATCATAAATACGACCGATATCTTTTGGTTGGTAGTGTTTCAACATAGGTAACGTAAATGATTTTCAGTTAAGGAGGGCCCAACCTAAATGGAAGTTCTATAAAGATGCATGCATTTTCAAGGACCTCAGGATTGGTTATGGAATTTTCTATTCAATTGTGAAAGTTTGACATGGCTTCGTCGATGTGGCATACTTTAGCAAATCAGATGCATCGAAGGTTGAAAGGAATCCGGCATGAGGAGTCTTTCATCATTTGGGCTTTAGTTTTTTTCTTCAAATGGATATTCTTTTAGATCTTGCTGAGATTATACTGCCATTGTTATGGCAGAATTGTTGCGACATGTTGAAGAATTATGTCACAAAGGAAAGCTGGAGAAGGCATTTCAGAGCATGGAGGTTTTTGAACGAACAGGAATTCCTGTGCCCAGAGGCATTGCATATGTTTTCTTGGACTTATGCTCGCAAAAGAAGGATAGTGCAGGAGGTAGGCGGTTGCAAAACCTTGTTCTTCGTAATGGGTTAGATTCAATTTCCACTTTAAATGACAATCTTATCCGTCTCTTTGCTTCTTGTGGATGTTTACTTGAGGCCAACGAAGGTTTTAATAGAGTGGCAAAACCAAGCATATATACATGGAATGCTGTCATTTCTACCAACAGCAATCTTGGACAATGTGACAGTGCTCTTGATTTGTACACCAGAATGCAGTTTTCAGACGTCAGAACTAATAACTATGTTTATATTACTGTTCTCAAAGCATGCGCATTGACAGGAGATCTTGAACATGGCAGACTGATTCATAATCAAATCATAGATGATGAAGTAGAACCTGATATTTCTGTTTGCAATACGCTTGTTGATATGTATGCAAAATGTGGGAACCTGGATGATGCACATAGTGTATTTGACAAAATTTCAAATAGGGATGTGGTGTCCTGGGGTATAATGATATCAGCATATGCTCGGCATGGACACGGTCTACATGCACTAGAGCTTTTTGTAGAAATGCAGGAGAATGGCCTTAAACCCCAAAACTTCACTTATTCCAGTACCTTGAAAGCTTGTGGTAGCATAGGAGTCATAGAACATGGCAGAGAAATACATTATCATATTATTGAAAGCGGGATAGAATGGGATGTTGTTCTTGGTAACACACTTGTTGACATGTATGCTAAGTGTGGAAGCCTTCTTGAGGCAAGACAAGTATTTGATAAGCTAGAAGAAAGCAACGAGGCATCTTGGGGTGCAGTGATTGCAGGATATGCACGTGATGGTCATGGTATTCCTGCCTTAGAACTTTTCTGCAAAATGATTAATCAAGGGATTCTGCCACATAAGGTAACATTTTTAAATATTTTGAAAGCATGCAGCAGCATTGGAGCCTTAGGACAAGGTAGATTGATACACGAGAAAATCATAAAACTTGAATTTGGCTTGGATGTTGTTGTGGGCAGTAGTCTAGTTGATATGTATGCAAAATGTGGGAGCCTAAAAGAGGCATGCAAAACTTTTGAAGGACTTGAAAACAAAGATGATGTTTCTTGGGGTGCTATAATATCAGGATATGCAGATCATGGGCATGGTTTATGTGCCTTAGAACATTTTGAGAAAATGCAAGGAGGAGGTGCCAGCCCACATAAAGCCACGTTTCTGAGTGTTTTGAAGGCATGTAACATGCTAGGAACTATCCAACAGGGCAGATTGATACATAGTCAGCTAATTATCCATGGCTTAAAATCTGATGTTATTATTGGAAGTTCCCTTGTTGACATGTATGCTAAATGCAGAAGTCTAAGGGAAGCACAGGAGGTGTTTGACAAACTGGAAAATGGTGACGTGGTGTTATGGGGTGCAATGATATCCGGATATGCTCAGCATGGACATGGGTATCCTGCTATGGAGCTTTATGAAAAAATGCAACAAGAAGGAATGAAGCCACAGAAAACTACATTCTTAGGTGCCTTGAGAGCCTGCAGTATTATAGGAGCCCTGGAGCATGGCAGGTTGATACATGACCAGGTGATAAACCATGGTCTTGAATCAGATATCGTCGTTGCTAGCACAATTGTTGATATGTATGCCAAGTGTGGGAGCTTAGAGGAGGCATTCAAAAACTTTGAAATTATGGGAAACAGAGACGTGATAGCTTGGGGTGCAATGCTTGAAGGCTATGCTGAGTATGGACATGGTTTAGCTGGTTTACTCCTTTTTGGACAGATGCAGCATGAAGGTGTAAAGCCAGACAGAGTTGCATTTTTGAGCACTTTAAAAGCATGTGCAAGTATAGGGGCATTAGAGCAGGGACGGCTCATGCATGAACAGATCCTTGAAAGTGGACTTCAATCTGATGTTGCTATTGGGAATACTCTCATCGATGTGTATGCAAAATGTGGGAGCATTGGAGAGACACTTGCAGTTTTTGACAATTTGCAAAAAAAAGATTTTGTGTCATGGGATGTACTGATTGCAGGGTGTGCTCGATCTGGTGACCTTGGACTCCTTGGGCATTGTCTTGATGTCATAGAACACAGTGGAGTCGAACCAAACAATATGACATTCATTAGCATACTTGCTGCATGTAGTCGTGCAGGTCTAGTGGATGAAGGCCGTCGATATTTCCGATCTATGAGAGATAATCACGCAATTACACCAAATATTTATCACTGTACCTGTATGATCGATCTTCTCAGCAGAGCTGGATGCCTTGGAGAGGCTAAAGATTTACTGGAAACCATTGAACCAAATATAATTGGTTGGACATCTTTGCTTAATGCGTGCAGAACTTATGGTGATATGGAGCTTGGACGGAAATGCTATGATAATCTTGTGCTTGTAAATCCTAGATGCAGTCCTGGATATATTCTCATGTCAAATATCTATGCTGATGCACAAATGTGGGAAGATGCTGAAAGGATATCTAATATAGCTGTGTTGGTTCAAAATCAGGAAAACAAGATGATGGTACAGCAGTTCATGGTTGACTACCGACAAGGTGATGAGATCCTTGATATATTAGAGAGGTGCTGTGGATCACTAGAGGATTGACGTTTCAAGAATTGGCTGTTTTCTTCTGAACTAGGGCTATAATTCAACGTGCTTAAGCCTCCAACCTTTCTCTTCATACTTATTCGTTTGGTAGAACTGGCCATCTAGAAGTTGCAAAGGTTATGACAATCGACTTCACTTATGAAAATGAAGGTTTGATTGCTTCCAAACTAGGAGGATCAAATTAAATTTCATATCACCAGCCCATCTGAGTATGTAGCTCAAAAGCAGACATTGCATTTTAGTTGGTCCTATGCCTCAGGTTGGATACTAAAGTGCCTGAGCAAAAAGGTCTCCAAGAGCACATTTCCAAAGTGCAAAGAAACAGGTAATTTGTCATCGCCCTCTGCAATCTGCTCGTTGCACTGCAGCAACATCTGCGTGGTTGTGCTTTTCCTGTTTTACAGAAATTAAAGACCAAAGGAGATGTTAGGACGAAATTTTTGGATTTCAGAATTAGAGGCATTGGTTCTTCTCTCCTTTGCCCATATGTTATTATTTGAAGTCGGGAAAAATCTGGAACCATATGCCTACTCTAATGCAGTATTCTTCAAGGAAGCAGCAGCATTTTCTAGATTTGCCTTAGAGAACCCACTTGAGACCGAAAGCTATGTAAAAGTATGTTCTGCAGAGGTTATAGCCAGTAAGGGAGCATTTATTTGGAATGCTGGATGCTTCTATCAATCGCCAGAAACTGTGTAAGTCAAGAGTACTGCATCATAAGGAAAATTGAAAATGCAGACAGATCATCATGAATGAGAATCATGCTGAAAAGAGAATTATGTTGCTTGTATCAAGCCAGTCTGACAGAGATTGAAAGTATCTTTTGTACATATCACAAACACGAGTTGACACTTTGAGCCAATTTTCAAGTGTCCACGTTGCAGCGACATAAGAGCAGTGTGATGAGCATAATGTTACGACATTGGATGAACCTAGTTTTTGATCGATGGCTACAAAACTTCAAGAAGACGGTTTCAAATGTTCTCTTTCACTTTGTAGCCTCAGCACCCCCCTTGCTCGAGCATTAATCAATCAATAAAGTGATCTTACCCTCAGGTATTGGTCGCTTTCATTTGCAATCTGAATTAGAGGAGGGTTTTGTGTTGATATGCGAATTGAACAGATTTTGAGAAAACCAAAAACTCAGCAATGGCAGAATCAGTGTCCGAATTCACATTTATCAATCCCTTCAAATTCTGCAAACGGCAGATAAGATTTAGGTGCAACCAATAGCAGGAGTTGCTCGCATACCATGAAATTGCTACTTTCCATGGACGTCTTCTCATGCAGTTCACAGATAGTCAATGTTCACACTTCTCTTTAACAGAGTGTGGCATGCACAATGTAAGGCCATTCAAACACTCTATGCATACTAGGTCTACAACAACAACAAAATATGTTGTTGTAGACCTAGTATGCATAAAATGCTACACGTCTAGAATCTACGGGAACTTACTGTGTTCTTGCATATCTCACCTTTGCTGCCCTCGCTCAATGCCTGGGCAGCCTTCTTTGCTTAGATTGATGTCATCACAAGGTGCCATTTTCTTGCTTTTGTGGGTTGTGGGCAAGGCTAACTTTTTACGTTCATTAACTTTTCCTTCTTCTAGGGGGTTCAAGTCCTGATGCTGGGTGTACTCCTGCAAGAAATGTCTGCAGTTCCAGAACACTGGAGAAGATTGCTGAAGACAGGATTATTGGGTTTGATGAAGAAGAAAAGAGAGCAAAGCAACGTCTACCTAGAAGCGGAAGTGACACTACATCGTTCATGAATTCCGGACACTTAGACGAGTGGTGTTGAGGTTGGTATTCAATACGTTTTGGACTAATTAAAAACTGGTAATGATACTTGCTCAACTGGTTCAGACTTTTATTCAAAACTTGCACTCTTTTCTTGGCCTTTCTTTAAAAAGATATGCATTGATGTGTTGATCTTGTATGTCACCTCGATGACTTTTCATTGCATGTAATGCCCCACCGTACATTGATTGCTAAGAGTAGTTAGTCTCACATGCCAAAATATCCAGAAGCTTGAGACCATGCATTCGGGAGTACTACAGAGATGTTCCTTTATGCATTTGTGCGAAGAAGTGAAACAACACCAACTGCACTAACTGGAGATGTACTCACTGTGAGGACGTTGGATCTGTGATTTTGAGCATCTAACGCTTAGGAAACAAATAATGCAGAAATTTGGGGCCGAACACCTTGGCAACTTCTAGCAATTCCTTTATCGTCCTATGCTTGCGGTGCAGAAGCATCCTCGTTATGCTGTTTGGTTCCGTGAAGTGGGTAAGTCAAGTTGTCTTAAGATTGCTTTTCACTGTCCTAACGATGCATGTCTAGTACACCTTGAAGGGATCCATTCTGTATGCGATAGATATACATCATTGTCCTGGGTTTTAGATTGCTTCTACTACTTTGTGACCTTCTCCAAAGTGTTTCCACTTTTATCACATTCTTAGTTCTGCTCTTAAAACATTCCTTCCCTGGAAAATTTCATAAATTCCATTTTGTTTGGTTTTTCTCCACATCTTTGACTTGTTGATGTGAGATGCAAGATTAGTAGATCGATTAACATTGATAGATCAAAGTGAGCATTCTTAGTTCTAATCTTAGAACTATTATCTCTTATGGAGATTTTCAATCTAAAGTAGAAAGTCCTGAGCATTTTGAGCTTGTGAAGTGCATATTGTGTGGAAACAACATTCTCTTAGTTCTATTAATACATTCGATGGAGATTTTCCATGATTTCACTTTGTATGCACCTTTGTTCACATCCTGACATACTAAGACATCTTTCTGAGTGAAGATGAGTCTACTAGTGGAATTAGTAACATGCATGCCTTAAGTACGAGAACGCAATTAGCCGACAAAACCTTGGTTTCATGCTCCAAAGTTTGATGTGGATAGTTATGTTGAAGCTGACTTGGAAGATGAGCTTGAATGTCAACATGAGGAGGAGCTTCAGAAAGTTCTAGGCCAATACAAACATTCTTTGGCTACGTCCAACATGATGAAGGTCCTCTTGCCATAAAATGCTTTGAAGAATGAAGATTGAGCAAAATAGAGCCACGTCTTTGGGCTTTGAAAGCATGTGTGTCATAAGGTCATTGGAGCAAGGCAGACTCATCCATGGTTATATCCTTGACCATCTTGTTGAGTCTGATATTACAGTGATTAATGCTCTATGTCCAATATGTATTAAAATCGTGGTAGTCCTAAGGACTCTTAAACAGCACTTCCATATCCAAACCTGGTGTCTTAGGGTGTCATATTTGCCATATCTATCCATTCAAGATCATCTCGCACTAAAGTGTTTCAAGAAGATGCTAAATAAAGTCATGCTCTCAAGCATTTTGAAAGCTTGTGATTGTGTTGTAGCATTACAGCATGACAAGGTTTTTCTTGAAACATGTTATAAAACATAAAACAATGCTGCCTTTTACAGCAGTGCAAGGCTCTGGAATGTGTTACGAGAATACAGTTCTTTATGGCTTAATCTGGGCTCAATTTGAATGACATTTGGATTAGCTACAGATTCTTTTTATGTGGACATTTTACTTGAAGCAACAGAATCGTTTGAAAGAACCAAGTGCCATGGATGGTGGTAATGAGAGAGAACATTGGGAACCTACTAGACATGGAGTGTAACAAAAATTCCTTATGTTTCCATCCATTAGTGCCTGTTATATGCCACATGTTTGTTTCACTACTAACAGACATGTATACTTCGAATCAACCTGAGACTCGGGCAAATCCAGTATGCAAGGTATTTCATTTCCAACAACTAGGGAAACCAACTTGTAGTGGAACTGGGAGCATGTCTAACAGAAGCAAAGAAGTGGATAAAATGTCTTATGTGTCGTTCAATTTCTGAAGACCACATGCTCTATCTTATGGGTATGGAGCTGCTTGAACCATTGGACTTTCCCAATTATCTCTAACAGCCATGGTTAAGAAAACAATAAAAGGTTGAGTGGGAAAGAGAGCATCTCCAACAGAAGCAAACAAGCAGATAAAATATCTTATGGTGTCTTTTAATTTTAACGAGCACATGTGCTAAAGTCGGACTTAATCTTTAGTGAGTTCTTTTAGAGTAGACATGGACAGGCTCGCTGGAAACATTTATATAGAAATTGCATGTAAGAATGATGGTTGATATGCTGCTTTTCTTTTTTATGATTTCAGGAATAAATACGGGTATATGGTGTTCAAACCCCGAAGAAACTTGAGATTGAGGATCTATTAAGGTTACTCCTAGACCTGCAGAAAAACTAGAGAAGGTAATGTTGCAACAATATCTTTCGTAGTAAAGTCATTTCATGTATCTGTGAGATAAGTTCGCTCTATTGGCCATGCATTAAAAACAGTCAATGCATTTCACTGTGGAGGCAGTGAATAGTTATTT
>JAANSK020196987.1:0-14559 GCA_011763485.2 Isoetes engelmannii
CGTATGTAGGGGGTTTTCTTTGAACTTTAATCTCGCAGGTGGCATATGCACATACAAGTAGGTGGACCCCCCGTGAACTTCCCATTGTTGTTATGTTCATATGTTTATGTTCTGATGTTATGGTGATCCCACCCTTCGTGGTGGTTTTCTTATTGTGATGCTATTTGCTTATTTGTGTGTTTCCGCAGCTATAGATCCGAGGGAAACGGGATGAATGACACGTCTAATCCTCCCACATCGGATTCTTGCTGACCATCAAGAGTCTGACGTTAGGTGGACGGTCTCTTGTTGGCTAGTATGGCTCGTCAGGGGGAATCTCTGGTTTCTATACGACGAGAGCATCTTATACGAGCCGAGGATGCCACATCCCCCTTGAATGTGACTTCTTCACAGATTGAAGTTCTGTTTTGACTTGCAACCTTTTGAAAACAAAGAACAATGCTCACCAAAAAATTATATTGTTTACTAAAACCAAATGTCAGTGTCGTTGCTCATGCAGCTGCTCAAAGCCTTACCATGCCCATCTCAAAATGCACTGGTTGTGCTTTTTTCGTGCAAGGGGCTTGGTTAGAACATCTGATGTCATGAACTGAGTGCCAAAATTCTTGACAGAGATTTTATTTTCTTCTACTTTCTTTCTTGTAAAGTGATATTGAGTTTCTAAATTGCTAGGGTTTCTTACCAAACCTATTGCAACATTGTTGTCATTTAGAAGCATAGTTGGATTGACATGTTCTGCACCAAGATCTCGCAAGAGTCTTCTAAGGCATAAAGCTTCTTTAAGAGCTGAACAAATATACATATATTTGGATTTAATTGTGCTTATAGCAGTAGGATTTTTCTTTTTGTTGGACCAGCTAATCACCCCTTTTTGCAAATTGAAATAGAAGCCATTATGAGATGTGCGCACTTCTTCACCTGTGTAATTGGCATCAACAAAACCTTCTTTTATGTGCTCGGGGTGTGCTGGCGCATTGGTAACAAATACCCAGATTGGGAGTACATTTTAAATAGCGTAATATATGCTTAACGGCCTGCCAATGAGAGGAATTAGACAGCTCCATGAATTGACTCACAGAGATGACTGCTTCTGCTATATCAGGGTGGCGGTAGACCATGAAATAGAGTAAGGAGCAGGCTATAAGCCAGGTTCTGTTTAGTATTATCATGTGTCGAGGAAGATCTCTCAAAGACTAGCTGAGCAGAAGTGGCTGGGGTACTGACATCTCTGCAAGAGGACATCCTTGTGCATGACAAAAGAGAGTCAACATTCGATTGATATAACATGATGTCGTGGGTAACGGGATCCTGGACAACTTGCATTCGAAGGAAGTACTTGAGAGCCCAAGTCAGTCATATAGAATCGGGCTGCAAGACTGGCCTTGTTTTCATGCATCAAAGCGGAATCATTAGATGCAAGAATCAAATCATCCACATACAACACTATAATGATTAGTTGGCTTCCAAGTCTTTTACTATAAGCATTTCAATCTGCATTGCTACAAACAAAGCCATGTGCAGTAAAAAATGAGTGAACGTGCTTCTGTGGGATCATAGGTGCTATTTGTGCCCTATTTGTGCCTCACGGTCTCTCATAAGCCTTAGCCTGTGTTGAGGCTTGAGGTAGGTTTCTCTTTGTTCGGATGATAAGATTTGTGTATAAGGACCTTTAGCTAGAATGCTACGACCTTCTATGCATACACTTGCTATGGCACAGGCCTTCTATGGCTCCCTTTCTCCATAAAAGCCTTGTGTTTTTTGCATTTCTCCCCCCTCTTGTTCCGATTGGATATCAGTGTGTCAGTCTTGGGGTGACAGTCGACTTAGATTGTTTTCTCGTTCTGTATGGCTTCGGGGATGGTCTTTTTTGGTCTAGATGACTGGCGTGATTGGTTTGGTTCCCTAATGATTACTATATGTTTACTTTCGATTTGTTTAGCTTTTGGGCTACTGCATAGTTCCAGGGTAGCAATTGGAGCTTCCGGAGGGCACCTAGGGAAAGCCCCTCTTGGTCGGGCCTATATATTTTGGGGGTTTTTCCTGTCTCGGCATAGCCCGCAACTTCCGAGGGTCCTCATGGATCATCTTTCCATCTTGATGTTATAATTCTTGTGTTTTTTTTGGTCCTACTTCAAAGTTTACCAACATTTGGCAAATGGGGTGCTTCTAACCCTGGCTCATTTGATGGTGGCATGTTGTTTGGTCTTGCAATTTGGAGCTCACTAGTGCACGGGAGGGGTCATGTTTTACGCAAGCTTCTGAAATGGGCACGTGGAGTGGCCAGATTGAGTCGATTTTGGAGTTGCGGCTTGGATGGCTTGCAGTCCCGATTGCGTTCTGGAACGTCGTAATACAACGGTCTTGTGAATGCCTTGTGACGTTCTACTAAGAGTCTGGAAACTCATCGTTAGATGAATTTGTCTTGTCTATGGGGTTGTTACCGAGGTATTGCGTTGTTTTTTCACTCATTCGGGGTTCACTATTGTGTTCCCTTATGAGGCATTGTACTCATTCATTCCTTCAGCTCAATGGAACCCACTTCACTTCCTTTCCCTAGAATGGCACAAACGATGAGTGATGTCTAGCATCTGAAAGTTGTGCTCCATGATAAGGTCGCATTTGAGATAAAAGTTGTGCTCCGTTGCTATTTCACTCAAACCTTTTCAAGAAACAAAGGGACTCAAATTAGTCACTCATTCATTGAGTTCTTGTGCTGCAAGTAGACCACCACCAACATCTATAGAAAATTGTAACTGTATTCAAATCTGTGTTTCAAAATTGTTCAATATTTTCAGACCATATCTTGTTATTTTTCATCGTGAGAACCATGATATCATTCTGCTGCTTTCAAGAAACAGAAGGCATCGGAATATTACAATCTTGGAAGCTACCACTTGTAATATTCCCCACATTCAACTCCATACCCATACCCTTTTTTAACGATTTGATCACTCTCAGACAACACATCAATATCACTGCTTAGCTACTCGTCGGCATATTCGATTGCAGAAACTAACTGACCTCCTAAAGGTAGCTCAATAGATGAAACTAACCTCCTGAAGGTACCTCAACAAAAGAAACTAAATGTTCAGAAGTACCTGTTTGAATAGGTAAATTTTCTGTTTCCTCAATCCACCAAGTACAAAAGAATTTTTCTTCAATTCATCACCTGAAATTAAAAAAACATTAGAAACCTTACATACATTAGAAACAAATGAAAGCTATAAGAAGCATACCAGAATTCCTGATCTTTTGGTTATTGTCAATTGGCTGCAATATTTTCGAACATGAAACACCCAAAAAACATCGTCAAACATCCTCAAACTATCATCATCATGGTATGGACGAGCATTAACACTCATACCTGCATTTACTTGAATATCTTGTGATCTATTGTACCTACACAAAAATATTAAACATTATAAACATTTGCTTTTATGCACAAACATGTTTAAACCTAAAAACTTATTTTTCATATAACTCGGTGCTTCTGTGCCCTAGAACAAGTTTCCCAATCTATGGTGGTACACCAGCCAACGACATACAATTAATAGCAGAAACTCTGCCACTTCTATTACAATTTATGCATCTAAATGCTTCCCCATCACCTTCAACCAAGAAGTGATTGAATTCATCCCAATCATAGTCTTTGAATACCATGCCTAAGAAAAAACATTGTTAGAAAGTAAATAAAAAAAAAAAACACATAAAAACAAATAAAAACTTACATCCCTTGGCCTAGCAATTGGCTGAAAAAACAACGCATGAGGTTCTGCAAATTCTTTGTCAGGTAAATGTCGAATATATTGCTTATACGCGATAAGAAAGTCTTTCTCATAACTCCATATAGCAGGTCTGAAATGATTGCTATAAAATTTGGTACAACTTGTACCCCAATTCTTGCTAGCCGTCTCATTGTATAGCAGAAATTCAATCACTCTCAATAGTCAAATCAACATCCATAACATTGTAAATTTCTTGTGCATCTCTAATAGCAAATCTAGAGCACAAATAGAAGCACAACCTCTTCTGACAGCATCTACTATGAGAAATTTCATACTCATAGTCATTAAGCAAATCCTGTTAAGCTCTAAAAGCTAGAACCTGAACTTTCTTTCCCTTACTAACGACTCCAGCCAATCTAGACCTATCACCAGCACTAGCAAAAGCAAGTCTAGCCCTAAAGGATACTGGATCATGCAAGATATTAAAAAGAGGAACATTCCTTTGCGCACCAGAGCCAATATCCGCGTCCTGCTTTTTTCTACAATTCTCTCAATAGCCTTGAAAAGGCAGTTCAAACTGCATGTAAAACAAGGAAGAAACTTAGAACATGAAAAAGCAAATAAGAAACAACAGAAGTAACAAATTACCTTGATGCAGGAAATAGCTTCCCATTCTTCTTCTTAACTTGTAACAAAAACCTCACAAGCATGTCATCCAAATCCACCAGAGGAATTTCTTCAGTTGGAGCTGCAGTATTCTCTCCTGCCCACGCCCTCCACTTATTAAAACTCTTCCTAGCCCACATAGTCACCCTAGGCCACTTATCCTTACCTTCTCCATCAATATCCTATAACATTTTATCATCCAAAGCCATAAACACTTGACAATCACTATCTTTAGCATGTGCCTCCACAAAATCCACATTAAACCATTATTCCTTTGTAGCACTTTCCATAAGCTTGTGAATATCATCCAGATTCACACCCTCGAGCATAAAATCAACTTCAATGCCTTTATCTTCAAGACAAGGTTCTTCCTCAACAACCACCAAAAAAAAATGAAGGTCTGCTAGGTTGAATGCAGTCAGATATAACTGCATGCAAAGCAATACAAAAGACAAGAATATCACGAGACCTGTTTTCGTCAGCCACTCCACCTGCACATGTAAAAAGAAAGTAAAACACATAAGAATCAACAAGATAAAGAAAAAAATCGAGAAAGCACAATTTTTGACAAAAAAATTCCACTGAAAATCTCCAATATTTTCATGATGTACAGGCACCAAACAAAAACTCCAAGCACTGCAACCTGCAAGTAAAAAAAATCTAAAAAGCAAAGGAATTCAGACGTCAGAAGAAAGAAATTAACCTGCCAGATCTTCGATATTTCTCGCAGGATCAAGCAGATCTTCAAGCAACAACAAGTCTTGCCGCAGAAACTCGCGAAAAGAACTCTAAATCAGGCAAAGATAGTATCAATAGAAAGCTACAACAATGCCACCTCCACAAAATGCAACTGTAGGGCAAGTGCCATAGCATCGCCTCAGAAAAATGAGATCATTGACGGGACTACGCCATAGCCAAAAACTTGAAGAAAAGAAAAGACACGCATGCAATACACTATTCACCACGTCAACGACACCTAGACGCCACGTCAGAAAAAGACCTCAAAGTTGTTTACGTAAGCTAACTACCACGTGTCGGAGTTTCTGTGGGGGAAACTTTCTCGCGGTGCGCCAATTAGTCCCCATGACGGTTACCCAGGGTTCAAAAAAAGTGAGGTTAACCATTCGTTTGTCCTGCAAAATCCGCCAGCGTCCTATTGTTCTTCAAATGAGCAGGACATGCTGTCCTATAAAAAAAAAGTGATGAATTAGACTTTGTCCTGCTAAATTTTGAGGAGCAGGATTTTCTCCTACTCTTTTTTAAGGGGAGGACTTTTTTTCTATAGTTTATTTGATATAATATTTATCTTAAATAAAAGTAAATCAAATTTATTATTAAAGATAGATATCTATATATTTATATAAGATAAATATTATCTAAACTATATAATTATTATAGGCAAGATGCCCTGGCATATTCTCGTGTTATTCTTTTCTCACACATCGACACGTGTGAAATTTGGCGCGTCCTCAACAAATTGAATTTGATTCTTCGTTGAAATCCGCATTGTCCTTTTCTTTCTTTCCTTTTCTCATCAGTCGTCATTTCTTAGGTTTTCAACGCCGCCTGGAAGCCGCATTCTGGAGCAGCTGGGCATGGCAATCTATGGCAGGCATGTAAGCTCCTCAAACGGTTTGCATTTGTCTTTGATTTACATGGCATTCAGAGACCGATTCATGTATGATCGATATGTTCCTGTTCCGGTAACCTCTCACTTTGCTCTTCTATGCAAACATTTCATATGGCTCAAAAATGCTACGGAGATTCCGGTATCCAAGAGCTTGATCCCTTGCCTCTGAATCATTCAGCATGCATCAGGTTGGATCTACTTGGGTTTGATTGATTTTTTCAAGAGACTAAAACGATATTCATCCAATCCAGAAGCCGTTCCCTTTTCGAATATCTCCACAAACTACTCTTCATTCTGTTCACAGCCTCTGCGCAAATTTCATTTTGCAGGTCATAGGCTCACATCGTTGTTTTAATTCATTGTTGTTTTGTGTGTGTGACATTCAGATCGGTTATCTGGACTGCAAAATTGAATCCGGCATGTGTTTTTAATCTCAGGACACTCTTGTGTTTAGGTCTTCTTCCAAATTCGAGGCATTAATATCTTCTGATAATTATGATGCGCTACATATCCTATGCATATTCCTAGACATGAGGTTCTTTATAGACCAGTTTCTAGTTTCTGTTATATGGGTCTTTCTCTAATTTCTATTTTGCAAGTCATTCTCTAATTTCTATTTTGCAAGTCAGGCAGGAAAAACCCACATTCCTTTGCAGGGAAAAGAATCAGTCAGATTTCTTCGTTCTCCATGAAAGATACTGTACACAGACCCTGCAGAGCCAAAGTTGCTGCTACTGATACAACAAGAACAATGTACAGCTTAAACTACATCAGAAAGCCAAGGCCAAAGGGATCAATTTTCTGTGCAAGGCACGGACTGGTGCATGATACAAAAGAATATTGTTTAGCCTGGAATAAACAAAAGACCCTTCTATATCTGTTCTTCCAGCAGTCAGTAGATCAATGCAAAACCAGGTTCCAAAAAAAAAGAAACACGATAAGCATGATAAAACTGCCCAAAACAATATGCATGTCTCATAAACAGTTTTTTTTTTTTTATTTCAGGTCATAATAAATAGTGCATATCTGTAAGCCAAATTGGACTCTTGAACAGCTTGACAATAGAGAGATGGGAAAAAGATCTTAAAGGGTTTTGCATGGATGATTATGCAGGATGACATGAGCAGGCAAATAAGATCATGGCTATGCTTACAGGATCATGGCTATGTTAAGAGACAGAAATTTATGTCAACCTACAAAACTTTTATTGATCCAGCTGAAATACATGCATATCTGATTTCTCGCAGTGGCAGATTCCCTTGGCAAAAGCTTAGCAACTAAAATTGGAGCACTATATTTTTTTTACTATGATAACAAATTCCAACACCCAAACACAACCTCTTAGAAGACTAAACCCAGAGTTAGAAGAATAAACCCATAGTCTTGAGTTATTAGACAATAGACCCCAGATTTGAACTGCATTTTCCTACACCAATATCCTTCATATTGAGTGTTCATGGCACCATTTTTTGAACATCAATGAGTCAATAAAGAGAAATGTTCGCAGCGGCCTTGGCCGCTGCGATAAATTTCTTGTTTAAAATATAATAAATCTCTTTTTTTTTATGTTGCATTTTTTAATTTTTTTAATTTTCCCTTTTACAATTTTCCTTTTCGTCTTCGACCTCTTTTATTTATTTTTCCTTCTTTGGTTACCTGAGCGGTGGGCGGGAAGGGAACAGTACAGAGCAACACCACAACAGGGCAAAGAAGAGAAAAAATGGGCAGCGATCCGTTCAATGCCATGGCCAAATAAATGCGATTCATGCCAAGTTCTACCAAGATCAAGCCCCCAGGTACAAAAAGTTCCCAATTGCTTATTCTTTTCATGTCAATATGTAAATGGGGAAGATTGGACTTCGTCCTACTGTTTTTGTGTTGAATTGGACACGTCCTATTGAAATTTGTGATGTCCTATTTATCTCGAGACGAAAAGAATTTTTGTTTACGTCACATTTCATAAAATTTTAAAGCTGCGGTTACCTCTTACAGAAAAATTTTCCCCGTACCGAAAAATCCCAAACCATATGTATGTGTGAATAATGTGCACAGTAACCATGTCACGGCAGCACATTAACCAAGAAATTGAGAAAACAGATACCTGAGTGCCCAAACACCGTCCTAGGTTCAGGGTTTAGGGTTTAGGTGACGAGATGAGCACTGCGGTCGTATCTGGTGCCTGTCCCATCGGCCTCTCTACCACAGCATCTGTTTCCAACAGGTAGACAAGCATAGAACACTTCTATCTTAAAACATATTTAATAATTTCGTCCATAAATTGTAATGTAGGGATTCATCCGTTTATAAGCGACATTCCTTCATTTGCTCCACTCGGAATCTCAAGGCGCTAAATACATCTTCTTTGCACTTTCATACTGGGCCTCAGAAAGCCTTCGATCTATACAAATGTACAATTTATGCTGCACCAACTTCACAACGGTGTCATTTGCAAAGATTAGGTTCAAGGAAGATGCTTTCAGTGTCGTTGGTAAGCACAAGGTATGCATATTAATGTCAATTGTTCAAATGATGCATTTGCTTACGTGGGGAAAATTTATGTGAATCCCGCGGGTCTATGAAGCGGGATATGTTAACTTCCTAGTAATATCTGCTCTGTCTAGCATTGGACTTGTAAAACTTTCCAGGCAGTATAAAATAGTTACTTATTGTCATTGAAATGCGCGTGGGTTCAAACAGCAGTCTAAGGCATGTTATTGTATCAAGTCATCCCTGCAGCGAATAGTGTTGAAATGGGGGGCTGTTTGAGGAAATAAACAGAATATTGGCATTTCACGAAGGATGCTGTTTTTTAAGAACTGAAAATGAATGACACTCCTTGGAGATTTATCCTTTTAGCTCACATAAGAATCTGCTTTGTTTGTTAAAATTGGTGCCATATTTTGCTCACATTTTGTTCATATTCAGAAATCCTGGTCTAATCAATGACTTGAACGAATCAGTTGGGGATGCGAGGAAATTGGAAGCAGACCTTCAGGACTTGTATCGACAGATACATAAATTAATAGATGATGGCGATGAATCAAGGGCGCGCACATTGGTTGACGCGAACTATGAGGTGCTTTTGGAACAACTGGATTCTGGTATACAGGGACTGGAACAGGCTGCTATGCTCGATATACTCACACAATGTTACATGGACTTGGGTGATGAAAAACATGCAGAATGTTTATTGACACAGGTTGTGAGTCTTTTTATGCTCTTTCATTGTTTTAAGTAAATGTTATTATGCATAAAGAGCCTCTTTTGCTCTTGCACTGGGAGTAATATAACCATTTTCTGGGAAGGAAGGACAGGGAAATAGTGATTATGATGGACGAGGAGGAAAATTGCTTAGTCATTTCGGAATGTACTCTCACAGGTTTATTTGTTTCTGCAAAACTACCTTTGGTGTCTTGTAGGACCTGAAAAAGTGGAGAGTGAGTGGGAGGCATGCATAATGTCTCTTACAAATCAGGTTTCCTGAACCTCTGCAACATGCCTAATTTCATCCATGTCTTGTTCAAACACTCATCTTTTCAATATATACATCTCATAATGCTGAACTTGGGGGCCAAGCCTGTGAAAGCCTACTGTTTATAATCGCATCCTTTTTTTTGCACATGCTTCTTTGTTTTTGCAAAACTGCATACTGATCTTCTCGTGGGCCTGAAAAATGTTAAGTTCCCTCCTCGTGCATTGTCTTACTAAGCACTTACTCTTCAGATACTACACTTCGTAATATGAAACTTCGGGCCAAGCTTGCTGAAAACCTACAATCTATTGTCTTTTTGGATTGCATGTCTGTATTGCATGATGTATTACATGATGAATCTGGATATCTCGAGAGGTGTTTTGTTCTTATACAAGCAACAACATTTAGTTTTGAGTTATTAAAATGTAATTTTGCTTCAAATAACGATCTTTGTCATAATGACCTATTGCAGTTGAAAAAGGTTGTGGCAACCTTGCCTGATAGTACTACGATTGCTGCCATTCTTGATCATATGGGAGGGATTTCCATTGCCCTCAAGCAGCATGAAGAAGCCCTCGTTCTATATAATAGGTGTTTGAAGATTGAAGAAAACATCCTTGGTAAGTTTCTTGCTGTTCCTACTTGTAGTTATTATTGCTTGTTTATTGCTACTGTAGTCTGCTAGGATTTCTCATATGCAACAGGTCTTGATTTTATTCTTGGTGCGCCTTTAGATATTTCAATATTAGCCTTCAGGTCTTATTGAGAACATCTTGTGATATGCGGTGAAGAAGTACCCTCACAGGTGCACCACATGGGGAAGGACACCTTAATATATCTGAAAGTGGGAAGGTTGAAAGTGGGAAGGTATTTGGATAGATGATGAAAAGTTGTTGGATGGATGATCAAAGTGGTTTGATTTATAAACAGAAATTATGTTGGTCAATCTCTGGCAGAGATTTATTTGGGAGTGTAGTATAGGTAGCCGTCATCCATGTCATCCACTTCATCTTTTACCATTACCATTTACGAATGGGCAAGAGCATATTAGAGAGGTTTCCAAGAGTGAAGTTTTGAAATAGGTGTTATATTCTGTTGAGTGCACTTTAATCAAGGAATTGATATATGTTGGACGCTCCTACCATATTCAAAACTTTTGTATGGACCAGTATCACTTGGCTTGATTTACGTATCTTGATTGTATAGCCAGGACATCAAAGTGTCATTGCAGTGCTTTCATGTCCTTAGAAATGTAATAATAACTGCATAAAACAAGAGAATATTTGATGTAAAGATTTGGGCGAGCATCACATACATTTTTGCTATGTACCTAATGCTTAGTGCTGCAATTGATATGAGCAGTTTGTGTCGCTGATGTTCCGTTTTGTTAACTAATCACCTTTTGTCTGGCTAGTCAGCAGGTATAGCAGGTATATATTAGTCTGAACAGGATATTTCCTCTCGATCCCTTTTTCATGATAGATTTTAACTTATGTAACTTTGTCTTCATCTTGGCATGGGTTTAAGTTGGATATGTAAGCGCACACCCTTGCTGAGTAATGGAAAGCTTTTATGGGAACCCCTTGCATGGTCTCTAATATAGCCACACTATGCAAGGGCATTCTTCGTGTTTGTTATTAGTAAGTCTTTCTGCTCCCAAATAATACTTTAAAGCAATGCATTTATAGAGCTGGTTTTGAACAGGTAAAGACAGTCCATATCTGGCTAAAGTGCTGCTGGGCCTTGCCAGGGTGCATGCTGAACTGGAAAACGTAACCAAAAGCGTTCAAATATATTATCATCTCTTAGATATCTTGGAAGAATCAAAAGGCCTTGAAGATGAGTCTTTAATTATTCCACTGTCCCATCTTGGACATCTGCTGGTTATGGAAAACAAAGTAGCTGAAGCTGAGCATTGTTTAAACAGGTTTCCTTCATAATTAATTTTTCTTTTCTCTTAAGTTAATTTCGTGAGCGAAGTATCTTTACTAGGCTTCACCTTTCTTGCAGGGCCCGAAGCCTTATTGAAAGGTTATACGGAGCGAAAGACTGTAGATACGGTTTTATTATCTGTGCTCTTGCACGAATCAAACATACAGAAGGTAATAAGCAGAGTAAAATCGTACTATCTCAGCTGATTCTTTCTGTATTGTAGTTGCATCATTCAAGCATGCCAATAATTGCTAGCAGATTTGGGTACAAATAATTGAGTATGCTGATTTTGCTGCCTTCGTCTATGTTAAATACGGCCTGAGGGAGAAGGATAGAGTCTAATAGTAAGCATATTTTATATGGATGCATGTCATATGTAGGGTACGCAACGCATTTTATATAAGTATATGATGGTTGTCTCTCTTTTTGCATTGGTCGTCATACGTGCATGTTGGATTTATTGACGTGAGATTCACTGCATATCTGTTTCTAGGTGATTTTGATGCTACCATTGAGCTGTTTCAAAGGGGTTTGAAGATTCTGGCAGACAGTGGTGACTGTTCACAAGCTGATCCTGCAGTAGAAGCAGCACGCACGGAATTTGCTGAAGTACTTTCCGAGATGGGGAGGTGAATAAAAACAAAATTACAATCAAGATGAGCTTTCATATGAATTTGATTTCTTCATTCAGCTTGAGTGCTTTAAGAACTGCAGCTCAGAACTGACCATTCGAGTCTCCTTTTTCTGTTTTCTATCGTGGTTTTATTAATCTTTGTAGGTGCATATCATCAGGAATGAGGAAGCAGCAGAACTCCTGGAACTCAACCTTTATCTGAAAGAGCAGGCTCTGGGAAGTGAACACCCGGCATTAATAACGCACTTTCAGAACCTGGCTATGTCCTATGCTAATTTAGGGAAACTCGAGGAGTCAGCTGCCCTACTGAAGCGATGTTTGGAGTTGGTAACATCAAGTTTTGGTGCTAATTCCCCTCAGGTTTCGGTGCCTCTCGAACTTTTATCTAATGCTCTCCATCACCTTGGAAGAGATCCTGAAGCAGAGCCACTTGCACGACAAGCTTTACTTCTAAGAGAGAAAGCTTATGGCGTTAATCATCCAGTTACAGGTTTGTGCATCACCCAGAATGCTCTTAATACCCTTTGTCTTACCTTGGTATTAACATATTCTATTTGCAGGAACTGCATGCAATTGCTTAGCTGCAATTCTGCATTCACTGGGACTAGATGAGGAATCAGAAAAGTTGATGTGTAGGGTCCTGAAGATACAGGAGGCAGAGTTAGGTCCCAATCACAAGAAGGTTATGTTGACATTGAAGTTGCTTGTCATGCTTAATGATAAGCTGGGGAGAGTAGCAGAGGCTAAGTCATTGTATAAAAGGCTAAAGGATTTGAAGGCAGTCAAGGGGTATGTGAAGTCATAATAATGTTTTTCTAAAATATATGGTTGTAACTGCATAATAGTTCAATTTTTCTGGAGGTTGCAATATAAATTGTTTCCCCCTTGCCTTCACCATATCTAGTTTGTTTTCCTGGTAGGGAATTTGTTTGAGCCAGCCTTAGTAGAGCGTACACAGCACGGGGAACTTTCTTTCTACCTTTTGTTCGTTGAAGTTAGTGGATCCGTAGTTGTTTGTTGAGCTACAGAGCCTGCCAAAAGCACGATGCATGGACCTGAGTGAGAGCGCCTGTCACAAGCTCATGGCAATGATCTCAATGAGTGTTGATGGGTTACAGTGTTTATTAGGTCACCTTCATATAACCACTCTTAGCATCCTAATGCAGGCTATGGAGAAAATAATGACGAGGTTAAGCTACTTTTGTAACCTGTCAAATTCATATCTATGTAAAGGGCCACATATGTCTGTTGAGCTTTAAATCAACAAGGCAACCTCTGTCCTTTGGTTGCATAGAGCTCGAGAGTTCGAATGCATTGCCATTGAGATGAACATGAGCTCTGTAAGAAGAGGAAGATATTATATTGCTCTTGTTCTCTTATGACAAACTCCTTCACTTTTTGGGTTTGATTTCACCGGGCCATCTCCATGGTAAAGCCAACAGCTATTCCTAAAGGAAAAGAAAAGGGGAGCACGAAATTATAGCCCCAAACAAGTTTTTTTCGAAGCGGAAAATTGAGTTGATCGTTTCGTCCTGTGCTTTGTCGTCGTCCCTTGCTAACCGGCGCCGCCACGAATCGTGCTTGTTGGAAAGATCTCAGCTTAATCTACAATTTATTTGAAGTGCAATGGTTTTGCAAAATCAATATATGGCTAAAGCACATTCTTTAAACTAATGATGATTTTTAAAAACTATTGCACGGCATAGAACTCATGTAATTAACATGATATGAACTAGCAATGACTTTGCAAAACCAATATACGTATAAAAAGACATCTTATAAACTAATGATGGTTTCTTGAGATTAGTATAAATTTTAGAATTAGTATAAAAATCATGGTACGAATTACTAGTGTTTTTGCAAAACCATGAAGGATACATGGTTTTTGTGGACATTATGGTGTGTTGTATAAAAAAACTTCATGCGTACTAGTTTTCATGCTAATTTTTTATGCAAGTTCATTTTTGGGCACTTTGTCTTTCCAGTATTCTATCTGGACAAAAATGTGCCACTTTTCAACTTAATTTCGGTGTGTCCCGACATCGTCATTACTTACAGGTTTTTCCACATGCACTAGGCTTCGCAACTAAGAAGACATGATAATAGTAAATCAAGAACTAGTAACATCAGCCCCAGTTTTTTATAGAGCTAATGCACTATCTTGTGATATGTACACAACTGCTTGGCTCAAAGAAAGAGCTGCAGTGTTACTGAGAAAAGAGAACTAAGAAAGATGTTCGCATATACACGACATTGTAAGAAAATTTAGAACCAACGCATAGGGGAAGAAAAAAACTCCCACTAAATTGCCAGTTACATTTGCCAGTTACATTTGCAGAAAGATGTTTGCTATTTCTTATGCATGAAGCTGCAAATGTAACTGACATAACAAACAGTCTTGTCAATTTAGTGGGAGTTTTTTTCTTCCCCTATGCGTTGGTTCTAAATTTTCTTACAATGTCGTGTATATGCGAACATCTTTCTTAGTTCTCTTTTCTCA
>JAANSK020197098.1:0-14557 GCA_011763485.2 Isoetes engelmannii
GGGGGGGGGGAGGGGGGGAAGAGGCAAACTGTCATATTTATCCATGTCTTGTGCAGCTTGTGTCTTATACAACATGACAATGGATTCTGATTGAAGGATGGAATATGGATTATTAGCTAACATGCTTCTGCTATATCCTGCATAAGTTATTTTTGCCCAATACGTGGTTCAAATCACATCCCATAATAGATTGTGTATTTGATATTGTTACTTGACTTTTCACAATCTCTTCTCATGGTTTTTAATCTTCGGTTTTCTTCGTGTGGCCCCGAAGGGGCCCAAAATTTTTTTTATATAATACAAACCATTACATCCAACAATTCTAAATTAAATCCCCCATAAAACCCCCTTTGGTTTGGGTGCATATTCACAAGGGAGGTGACTCCGGGCAACGAGAGCTGTTGGATGAGCATATTCACGACTTCTGCCTTGATTTGGACCGTAGATAGCGATCCTCGTTTGTGGGGTATGCTCGTACAAAGTTTTTTATACTGTGTAACAAGAATTACAAAATACTATAAAGTTTCAGGTATTGTACTCAATGGTATTGATGTCATACATGT
Source organism: Isoetes engelmannii (assembly GCA_011763485.2). Lineage (NCBI taxonomy): Eukaryota > Viridiplantae > Streptophyta > Lycopodiopsida > Isoetales > Isoetaceae > Isoetes > Isoetes engelmannii. Next base: position 564 of record JAANSK020197098.1, read on the forward strand.
GTTATACTGTTTTAGGTGGTATAAAAGAGAGCAAGTGCATTCTGGAACAGTATCTCTATTGCTAAGGACATAACATATTGCTTACCTTTATTGCGACAACTTTTAGAGGTTTATAAGCAAATGCTTGCAGCTTGTCTTTTGACTCAGTGGGATTATACGCATTCATTTGCCAAGTGGCTTTTGGAAAAGTTTGCCACACGTCATGTGACGCATGGTTTTGGTTCACATGGAAAATGTGCCCTTCACATGTTTGCTGCAGAAGAGCCATGCAGTTCAGAAAAAGAATGCCAGACTTCAGAGTTGAGATTCCATTGTTGAGCCCATTGAAGAAACACTTGGTGGCCTCCTGCATTACATAAACTATGCTATGCTACAATCGAATTCTGAGCTACTGACTTTTCAAATCTATCCTTCGATTGATATCTTTTTATTTTGAGAGCACCAATACTTGTCATGGTGCATTCAAAAACACTATCTTATGTTCTGAAAGATAAAGCCTTTACATATGGGAATATTGGCATTAAGATAAGCCAGTCTTTACAAATGGGAATATTGGCCTCATCCAAACCTTTTATCTTGTCTCATGACCTTTATGAATGCCTTATTGAATACATAAGTGATACACTTAAAAAACATACATCTATGATTTCAAAAAAATCTAACAACTAAGTCTAAAACTACCCAAGCCTCTGTTGCGCCTTTTTGCTAGTTTAATTATTAATGTATTTTACATTTTTATTAGTGCTAATGTTTTGGGGGTTCTTTGCCCCTTCTTATGCCCTTCCCCCATGCGCTTTCTTCCCTTTCCCTTGCCCCTCCCCCTCCCCCAGGCCCGTTTGCCCCTTTACCTTTCCTTCGTTCTCTCAGCTTCCATCCTTCTCCAACTTTTGCTCCTCCACTCCTCAACGTGTACCCCATTTGCCCCTAGGCCCCTTTCCTCTTCCCTCCTCCCCATTTGCCCCCTAGGCCTTGCGTTTTCCCCCATTCTTCCAGCTTCCCTCCTCCTCCAACTTCTCCTCCTCCCTTGGGCCAATCCCTTGAAAATCCAACAGTGGTCCCTTGTAATTCCATGAACTTTTTCAACCCGCATTCTATAAATATTTTGCTAAAATATTGTTTGTGCATCTACTACTGATTCAATGCAAAAAGTCGTTTTTTCAACTGGCAAGTTTTTTGGATTTAGCCGCGAGTCAATTTACTGCATGAGTCCCAAACACTAGAATACGTCCCATTTTTTACAAATGGAGCTTACTCCTTTGTTTTCCGCATGGCGCGTGTGAACAACTCCTCCATGAGAGGTTCTTGTACTGCATGTCACACGTGGAAAGCCTTACCGTCTTGTGAGGGTATTGTTTTTTGGGGAGGCATTTAGCCAACATAATCACTTTTATTTTCTCGTTTGTAGTTTTCTAACATCTAATGGGTAACTTGTCAATGCTATTACTTTTGAATGTCTAGTCCTGCCTCCTCGACTCACTTCTCTATTTTCTAATGCCTAATTGGTTTATTTTTTATTTTTTTCTGGCCTAGGCTGAGTTTACCGTGTGATGCTTCTTGCATTGAGTTGGGGGGGGGGGGGATGTTCCATGCTTGCTTCGGCTTTATACAAGTTTTGACAATCTGGGCCTCTTAGGAAGCCCCCGAGAGAGGGTTTATCATTAGGGTTTTCCTCAAAAAACCCAAAGGAGCGGGATTTTTTATCCCGATGATAAGCCTTGCACGATGCCTCTCTTTCGCACCTTTCTTGATTCTGCACCGTCTCAAATGACATCAGGATCTTGTTCCCTTTTTTGTTATATATTGGGGGTAGTCAGATAAGGTTCCTATGGTCGACTACTCCAACTTGGATATTCCAAAACATTGATGAAAGATATGCCTATCTATTCGGCCAGTTTCCCATTTAGACGAATCTCTCACCAGAATTGGTACTTTCACAGAATACATCGTTCTTGGGAATCATTTCAAAGGGAGTTTAACTTTAGGGCAAGGGACAGAGTATGGGATTTGGTTGTTGGACATATACCTTTATATGTTTGCCCTCAAGTTGGTGGTTTTCTCTTGTCACATAACGATCTTGACAGAAAGCATTTTGTTTCAAAGACGTATATAATATTGTAACATAATGAAAATATACCTTCCCCTTTGCAATGGGTATAAATTTAGAAGAAAATCAGATGCTTGGATATGGAAGTGGGTCTAGAAGAGTCATGTGCCGCCAAAAGTATCTACACTATTGTTGCAGATTTTACACAAAGTGGTAAGGGCACGATATAATCAAACTGTCCAATGTGTAGCCAGACAGAGGAGACGATTGAGCACTGTGTCTGAAGCGCCATTGTCTGAAGAAGGAGATTTCGTTAGGTCTATATCTCGCTTCATGGCCATCTAGTAAGAAAATTGTGATGAACCTGTACAAAAGGTAGATGGTTTGGTTAATAGGAAAGAGACGGAGGAAATTAGTTTTCTCTCAAGAATATAGCTAATTTGTGCCCGTCTCTGGAAAACAAGATGGCAATATGCGATAGCATTTGAACAGGAGGAGTAGGGTGTCTCATGCCCACAAAACAATTTTATCTTGCTTGTAATTATTTGATGGGATTCCTAGGTAAACATTTATGTTGTGTAAGTACATGGTATCACTTGGCATGTACATGTAACTTCTCTTTTCAGATACATAATTGATCCTTTAGAAGAAGAAAAAAAATGGGTGCGTGCGTGGGCGCGCCGACTAGACAACATCTTAAGATTGTGTTAACAATTTAGAGATGATATTGATTGATGTGGTTCATCAGATAAGCTCCAAGAGGTAGGCCTAGGCTAAATATAGGTAGTACATTTTAGGTCCATTGAAAATTGGGGCAAATAATTTAGCAAAAATAGTCCAAATGTTAACCTACTTTACCAAACAAACGGGTCTAATGCAAAATGTACATGCAACACTCCTACGTGGATGAACATTAGCCGTCCGATGACGCATTAAGCGCCGCTCATTATATTGTTTGTTGCCGGTCCTTGTTGTGTCATGGCTGTGGACGAAGAAGACGACGATATGGGGTCTTGATCCTCTAATCTTTCTATGCATCAAGCTCGGCAGTGCGGAAATCATTTGGTTAAGAGCATTTTCTTCATTTCTAGTATGCAAGAGTTTGCCAGAGTAATGGTGTATTTTTGCAAGTAATTTTTTTAAGAATCTTCAACAGAATGGTGCAGTCCGTCACCGCAGGAGCAGCCGCACTGGTTTCTTGTTTCGCTGCGAGAAAATTTTGCAGGCAAGTCCCTTGGGTCGGAGTTATTACTGCCACAATTTTATTTTTAGGGTGGAAATTTAGACGGAACTTTGTCGAGAAGAAGCGCAAGGACATGGATATGGATTTTAACCATGAAAAACCTGGTTCTCCTGCGCCCTTTTCAGAACAGGATGCTGCGCTAGATGTTTCGGAAAAGGAAAAGGATATTGATGTAAAGGAGGTTTCTCATTTCACCGTAGATTTTGCACAAAATGTGTATTTTGAATTTGATGTTATTAAGGATGAAAAAGAGTTGCCAGCAGTTGAGGATTTTGAAGAAAAAGAGTGGGATTTTGAAACAAGAGATAATGATGAAGGGTTGCTTAAGTTTAGTTATGAAGAATTTTACAGCAGCAATGTGTCAGATGGATCAAATTTTACTTCAGATCAGGTAGAGGGGTTAGGTCAGAGCCGTCATGATAGGAATATGTTTGGGGGTTTAGAAATTAGAGATCTGGAACCTGAGGATCTTATTATGAATTCTGAAGCTGATTATGAAGTCCGAGAGATTACAGAAACCTTCGACAGAGAGGATGTAAATTCCGAAATAAGGGAGATTATAGAAGTTTACCAGAATACTAATGAGTATCATGCTATAAACCAGAATACTAATGAGGATCATGCTATAAACTTGGAAGATATGGCTTCCAATTCAGAGGACGCATGTGATAAAGGACTTGTTTCTGTTCATTTAATCAAAGAATATGGTTCTTCTTCAGATTCCAATTCATTTATTACTGCAGGTATACCACATTATTTTTGCTAAGAGATAACAAAATGTTAATTGTATATTTTAATGAACACTTGTGTTGCAGATTATGGTGAAAATCCTACTGCAGCTCTGAAGGAAGAACATTCTGAAAACCAAAGGGATTATGCATCAAAAAGCTCAGCAGACAAGAGCTATGGCACATCTTCATGTGGTGAAACAGGGGAGGCAAGTTCTGCAGCTGCAGAAGGGAAGGCAATGTTATTTGGAATAAGTTCGTTAAAACTACAAGGAAGTTCTGAGGAATCATCTTATGAGGCGCGCCTCGGAGCATATGATGAATACTTAAGCAATCCTAGATTGTCTTCTCAACTGAGGTCTCAGGTTATGAGAGCCAGGGCTGCTTTGAAAAGGTTCTATGATGCAGAGACTTGAACCATACTCCTACATAATATCACCTTGTGAAAGGTATTATTCAAACAATGATTGGAGCCATGTTGGTTGTCTTTATCCTCTTCTTAGAGAATCGTTTGTCCTTTTTCCTGTCATCCATTAAAGGATGACAGTGTTTTGAATCTGATGAATTGACGAAGAAAACCTAAAGGAATGAATGTAAATTAATGGTCTTCAATATCCATACCCAACCTTCATTTGGCAAACGATTTGTCAATTGTTTTGAATGAGTGTGTAACAAGCATGTCTGAGACGATCGACGTGCTTAAACGGTCTTTTATGAGAGAACTCAAGTATGCTTTACCAACTGGGGCAAACCCTAGGAATGGTAGTGAAGATAAAAAATGGTCTTTGATGAGATGGTAGTGAAGATAAAGGAATATCCACAAAATATTTAAATTAGATGGTGGAGATGGAGGGGTAGATGCTTTTTGAGGGCTGTGATCATTTGGACCTAACATCCAAATAAAAAGATGCCATTTCGTCCAAGCTGGTTAGCTTGTTTTTGTTTACAATTTGAACAAGAGATTGACTTGAAACATGAGTGCATAAGGATTGTCGTCAATAATTTTTTGTCAGGGATTTTTGAGGGTTCTCATCCCTCTATGGCACTCTATGCGCATTTAGTAAAGTAAAGATAAAGATAAAGATTTTAACGTGGCAACATCCAATTGGACATGTGATGACAGAACGAGGGATCGAAGTCCGAAATTACAACACAAAGGGGACTAAGCCCCATACAGAAACAAACATTTGAGTTTGAGTGCTACATATGAAATTTGCAGCTAATGATGCCGAGGACGCTAAAGATAACCCCACCAGGGGTTTTGCGAACATTGGTCCCGAATGAGAGCTGAGCCTCCCCTATATGCCGCCCGCTTTTTCTGGAGTCTTGCCTCCCGCACCTTGCAGAGCTCCTCTCGGCATCTGATTAGCTGTACGGGAGACAAATCTTCCTGTACTGAAAAGCTTGTACCTCGAAGATGGCTGTCGTGCTTCAGGACGTATAACCTGTCCTATGTCGTTGGGGAATGAACTAGAAGATGGCGTGGCCGATCCGGTCGCGGAGCCCCAACTCTTCTTGCAACAAAAATACCTTACCTCTGTATGTGCATGACGTCTGTGAAGAAGTGTGGTGCTGCTTTTGTGATGGGCCTGGCCAGTTAACCATTTAGGTAAATGGAGATCCCATCAATCTTGACTCTTCGTATAGACTTAAGTCTAGAACTTAAGGAAATAACTCATGCATAACCTTGAAATGCAGTAACGCATAGGTGAAGAATTAAATCTTTATTTAAACGGCATCCCAAGATTCCCAAAATTATTTTCCACAACCATTATAATAGTGTATTTTGCATACATGATCCTCATAGAGTAGCTTCACGCCAGTTCTCGTAATGCTCAACAAGATTATTTCCACTTCAAATCCTACTCCCATCTTCCCGACGCTTGAATACAGTCCGGAGCCTCTTGCTCGTCTGCTTACACCATCAAGAACGGGGTTAGTCACAGGGATTAAGTGGGTCCGGGTGTTAGTAAATGTCTAAGCATCAATGATATACAATGCATAATCGAACAATGAAGGAAGCAATAACTATCAACCTTACCATAACCTCGGCCCTGTAATCCAAGTTGATGTCACGATACAACCATGTCATCAAAAAGTATTCATGGACCTTTACCCCATAAACCAAACCATTGCAAATTAGCTCAGAGACATTAAGAACCACAATGAAGCATACACAACCATAACATCATAGAATTACAACCAATATTCCTCGGGGCACTGACCTAGTGTAGATTTTATAAGAGGGGTCAAATTGCATTTCAAAATGCGTATACTAGGGGTTTTTTTTCGTCATTCTTGAAACGCAGATGCTATGCCCCCTTAAGTATAAGTGCATCCCCTAGACATGGCAATCACAATATAAAAACTCCGTTCCTTCAGCTAATCTTAAACTATACAGCACATGAAACTGACTTCATTTTGGGAGTTTGAGCCAAACCCCAAAAAAACTAAATCGAAACACACAAGCATTTTGTCTTTTTGCAAGATCTGATTTGTCCTCTAAAGATGGTTCTTTTGTCTCCTCTTCTTATGGTGGTTGAAATCAGGTTGCTGATATGGAAGAGGGTAAAAACCCAGTTCAGTTTTGGGCTAATATAGATGAACCTCTAGTGGGCCATTCTTTTTCCAAATAAAGAAGAAGAAGATTTTTTATCGTCTACGAAGACCAATTGGCCTCGTATTACTGTCAGAATTAAAAAAAACCCCACTCCAGATATAAAGATATTGGCCAACGCTAGTATATTCTAGGAATATTTATTGACATTATAGAAAACCAATTAAAAGGAAGGGAGGAAGGAAGGAAGGAAGTATATTTTAACGTCGCGCCACAAAGGCAGCATCCAAAGGACATGCGACAACACAATACAAAGGGGACCGAAGTCCGTAAGCAGAGCAGGGACCGAAGTCATACAAACAAAACAAATTAAACAAATTAAAAGGGCCGAAGCCCGTGAGCAAGAACATAATCACCACGGCCCGGACGAAAAACCACACGGAGGTATATAACTGTGAGGAGGATTGTAAAAAAAAATAAAAAAATGGCGACAATAGAAGTGAGGCTCAGCCGATTCGATCGCGTTTATCGCCCTTATGTAAGCTTCATCTTTTCGTTCGAGCTTTGGGCAAAGTTAACAGCATGTGAAATTGTTGTTTCTGGCTAGGATGTTGTGGAAGGGCATGTTGTCATTACTACTTCATCGCCTATAGTACATCAAGGTGTTAGATTGACTGCCACAGGCTCAATAATCATGCAGGTACATTACCATCTCCACTTTATCATGAAGATTTTAATTCCACCGTGCCCTTTCATTGATCACATATCGATTACTTCCTTGTTGAAAGTTTTTGACCTGGGATTAACAAGATTGGTCAAACAAAGCATCCAAAACCAAGCATGTATCTGTTTTGTAAAGGCATTAACACAGCCCTCATGTGTGGATACCACCATTACTGTTCCATACATTATAAACATGAAGGCAAAGGGATTGTGTGTTATGGTACAAGATTGAATTTCTTAGAAGAAAATATTTCCTACAGATTTGAATTTCAAATTGACCTCACATCCTTAAGGATTCTTGTTATTCTGTTGATGCTAAAAGACTTTTATATTATCCAGGTGGAGATCTATTCCAAATAGCTTTTTAAAGGACCGTTTACCTCTTGTTTCGCACGCTAACATTCATTACTTTAGCGTTTAGGTGTCATGGTTTGCTAAACAAGTTTATATTTGTGTGAAAATTTTGTTGGTAGATTTTGTCTGATGTCACAGGGCAAACTGTTGACAGCCAAGTTCAAAGTCAATTGGTGTTTTGGAGTCATTGTACAATTCTGTGAAACCAATTCAATTTATGTGAGTAATAATCTGGTTGCACTACTTTTAATTTGGTTGCACTACCTTTAACATATGTTTCATCAAGAAGAAAACTAGAATGTGTTTCATGGATGAATATGTGGGACAAAATCTTTGAATGTGTAGCAAGAAACTTTTTGAGGAGAGATTATAGAGTAATGCCTTTTGACTAAAGATATGTACCAGAACCTTTGAGAAACCTAGTATTTCCTGAACCTCATGAGTTAGTAGGCGGACAGCTAATTTAATTATGCTATGAAGGGCATAAGTTGACCAAGTGCTTGTTGGTTCTGTGTACCATCTTCTTTTGAAACCGTCTCTTTATTTTTTGAACTGGTTCATTTGACTGTTCCTACTTTAATAAAATGCGTACACCATGTGAAACTGGTTTAATTTCACTGCAGGAATAAGGTGCTAGAGCTTTATTCAGCTGGTAAGCTCCCAGCTGGTAAAGTTGAGGTAATTTGCTTTCATTCTGTTAGGTAAAATCTATATAGAGTAGGATATAAGGATTTTTTTATTTGCAGATGCCATTCCACATTGCCCTAGATACAAAGGCTGTTGACAGAGAAAGCTCTAATGGATTCCTTTATGAAACTTACCACGGTGCACATATAAATATCCAGGTACACCTTGCTGCTTTCATGTGCTGAGGCTCGTCTTTTTTGTAAATTTGTGAATTCTGGCATATGATGGAAATCATGTTTATTTCAAACAAAACAGTATGTCATCAGTGTGGAGATGCCTCGTGGTTATTTGGCAAAGCCATTGTTTGCAACGTTGGAGTTTATTGTGGAAGGAAAGCAAGGTATTTTTCTTCTTTCTTTTTGTGCTTTTATGTATTTGTGTCTGCTTAAACTAATTGAAGGTTTTGGGTACCAGAAAAAGTCCCACGTTTGCCAATTTCCCCTCAGCCTGTGAGCTTTTATATAACCCAGGACACACAAAAGCATGATCTTCTACCTTCAATTCGTTCAGGTATGATGTACATTCACAGTTACTAACGTTTATAAGCCATACTCTGCATTCCTACCATGTTTCATGGCATACTCTGTAAGTGGTATGCAAAATTTCTAAAATTATATGGGTTGGTCCAATTGACTTGTCTTCTCGCAATCCATCCAAGGTTTAGATTCAAACATTTGATTCCTATCAGGACACAAAAAAACATTGGAATAATAGGGTCTACTACTTTGTTGCTACTCTTTTCTGTTGGAACCTATTAATGATGATGTAATTAATGCAGCCAATGACATATTGGGCTGTTTCTGCTTGTTCCATTCAGTATTTTGATTTAGTATCTAGCACCCATCTCAACAAGCTCTTTTTCCAGCAAGGCAGGTGGATTTCGTGTAACGGGGAAGGTTGCCACACAGTGCTCACTTTCAGAGCCTATAATAGGGGAGCTAATTGTAGAAGCATCTGCAGTGCCAATTTATTCCATTGATATTAAGCTTCTCAGGATAGAATCCATTGCAGTGGGTGAAAGGATGGCCACAGAAAGATCTGAAATTCAGACAACACAAGTAAGTGTGTTGAAGCTTTTTTCCATGTTATATTTTTCTGAAGAAAGATAATAATTTGCTTTTTTGTCAGCTAGCAGATGGAGATATCTGTAGAAAACTAGCATTGCCAATCTATGTGATTCTACCTCGCCTCTTCACATGCCCTACACTTACAGCTGGGTATGTATTTTTGCCTTTTGCTTTTTATATTTATATGCCTTTAGATTCTGCTCTCACAGGGATGCTTATAAAATGAATGCTGAGATTCGTCCAGTACTAGTTCTTACCGTTTATGCACTCCTTTTTATTTGTCAGCTCATTTTCTTTGGAGTTTGAGTTGTCCATTGTCATCAGCTTTGATACTGGAACTTCAAGAAAGTATATCCACTATGAACCAAATGCCTCCAAGCAGTCGGTGAGTTACATTCTAATGTCTTCTATCTACTCGTTTTCCCTCGATTGCTCATGTCATAACTGCAGATTGCTTCGGAGACTCTACCGCTAAGGTTGGTCCGAACATGAAAGTTGGTATTCAGGGGCATGACTAAGAATGGTCACACCATTCAATGAATTTTCAATAGAATGGCAGGGTGTAAGTAAAAGAGATAATTTAATATCTTATTTATATTATCATTTTTTTTTTTGTTTTATTACAAAATATGAAAAAAAGCACGATGGTCGGTCACGCTATTTCGATTGAGCGATTTCGATCGTGAGGAATGAAAAAAAAAATTTGTAAATGGAAGGCATCAAATACTCAAATGCATGTCATATGGAAGACAAGTCCCGCATTTGATCATGTCCGGTTTTAACACAAAATATCTGGAAGATCTATGGATGAGCTCTTTGAGATGCATCCAGCAGAGCTCGGTGCCTACCTTTAGGATTATTGGAACTCTAGAGAAGAATTACTAGAACTCTTTGAGGTTGTTGAGGAATTTGAGGCATAAGGATTCTATAGCTAGACGAAAACATTTGAAAATCAAACAGAAAACTAGTCTATGTTACTTTGTTTCGCCCATGGACTTGAGGGTCTTTTTTGGCGTGATATTAATTAAATTAAAGTTTGGAGAGCAATAAATGTAGATTTACTTGTATTCTTGTTATAATACAAGAACAAGAATATAAATTTGGATTCGTATGTACAAGGTTTAAAAGTATATAGGTACATCTCTACTATCACTTATAGTCTAGATAACAATATTGGAGGGAGGGACTCTAAATTGGGCTTTAGTAATTAGTGTGTGGGTGTTAACGTTTGTGTGAATTGGATCCAGGGATAATGCTATAAATATTCTGAATTAAAGGATGTGAAATTTCCACATCACACCCACATAGAATACGATGCCCCCATATAAGTGTTGATATGGGTATACATACATATCAAGATACAAAATCAGAATTAAGCAACGTGGCCTTCCTATTACAACAGAGAAGGAAAAGAAATGGGTGTTTGCCCAACCCAAGCCATAGAAGAACCACGTTAAAGCATAGCAAGCCTTTCTTGGTTCCAAAAAAAGATGTTTCAAAAAGAGACGTCCATGTGCAGCTGAACATAGATACACAAACAAAAAAGTGATATATATTCACAAACTCGATTTACAAGAGGACTTCAAGAAGAAGCTGCTCCAAACTTGGACATTCCAGAGTGTATTTACAGACATGCTTCACCAAGAAGCTTGACAAAGCAGCTTTATAAATACATGCTCTGTACAGACAGAGAGCTGGAAGCAAACAAAAAGCATGAAATAAAGGACAACTCCATGAAATCCTATAGGCATATCAAGCTTGCATGGTTCAAAATACATCCTGCGAAGGTGCTCCAGAATGTTATTGTGCTTGATCAAAAGAGCTGCATCAAATTCATATAACCACGAAAGACCCTTTGTTGTTTCAAGGAGACCTTCAAGTCCTCTATATCCAAACAATGCAAAGCTTCCTCAAGCCTTTGAACATCATTGCATATGGCGGTTTTGCGTTCCCTGATGCTTGCCATAGTCTCTTTCGCCACCAAATCTACATCAACATGAAGGTGGATACACTCAGACCTCTTTTCACCTGCAACATGGGCAAACTTCTCAAGTTCCTCATCAGAATTGGTGTGTAGATTTACAATGGGGGTGAAGATAACATTTCCATCTACATTGGCCACACCATTACCAACCTCTTTAACTGCGCCTACATGGAAAGCAACAAATATGTGACGGGCCTGGCCAGTTCACCCTTTAGGTAACTGGAGATCCCATCATTCTTGACCATTGGTATTTTCTTAAGCGTAGAAACTTAAGAAATTAACTCATGCATTCTCAACAATAGCACTTAAGTAAAGAATTTAATCTTTGTATCAATATTCCAAGGTCCCAAAAATTATTTCTCCCACAAACGATAAAAATATATTCACGCTACATCCATGAACTTAACAGTTATATCTTCAAGCCAGTTCTATAATAATCAACAAGTTTATTTATTTGCAATCCAATTCCTATTCTCGCCTTCCTGAAGCTTGGCTACACTGAAGCCTCTTGCAAGTCTTCTTACACCATCAACCACGGGGTTAGTCACATGGACTATGTGGGGATCGGGGTTCTAGGGCATGTCTAAGCATCAACAACATAATGCAAGCATTCAAAAACAATAACTTAATCTTACCGTGATCTTACCGTAGCCTCGCCCTGAAACTCAAGTTGATGCGTAATACACCCATTGCAACTCAATTCAGACATCCAAGGTAACATAATATTAACTTAGCAACCATAGCATCATAGATTACAACCATGTGTGTGCACATCCATCCACGTCGCATCCAGCATTGGAGGACCACTTAACTGTGCATGATGTTGTGCCCAAAGGTACCAATGCCCGATGTTCAAATAATTATTATTCACATGTTAACTGTGCAATAACTGCGAGTCTAGAGTATCGCATCTAGACTCTGGCCCCACAGGTCTATGTCAAAAAGAGCATCTTATATACATATAAATCAAAATGTTCTAAGTTATCTCAACATTAATGCAAATAGCATAATATCAACTTAGACATAATCCATGGCAACGTTAACATCAAAGAATCTACATCAGTACTTCCAGCAAAGCAACCGAGTGCATTGAAAATAGAACATCCTTGGTACAAGGCAAATATATGTCAATGCATACATATTAGAATGCTCAACCATGATACGCACGTACATATAATCAACTATGTCTTGTCTATGTTATTGTTTCTTGTCTTTACATTATCTTAGCTACAAATGTTATAAGCTCCCATGTCATTAGCTTTCATAGTTCTTACTAGCATAACTAACTTTATTCCAAGAAGATCCCTTACCCACGTTACCTTTCTATTATTCTATTTTTTAAAATTCAATCTACTATTTTATTCCTGCGCTGTTTCTAGTTCTTCTTACATGGATTCAATCTACCAAATCTTATATGAACCCTAGAACTTGATGTATTCAATACGATTCGTGATCTTAGTTGCAAAACTTACTGTTCCACCATCACAATTCAATAGAAACCAAGAATCAACTCGTAAAATTATGCTTAAATCCCAAAAATAATCACGATTCATCATCCATGGCAAATACAACTCAAACAAACTCTAGAGTCCCAGGTGTAAGTCTTGATCCCCACCTGGAAATCACTTTGATCCATCTCCGTGGTTCAACTCTGATCAATCTGGTACGAGCACGTCCTCCGCAACAGAAAGCTTCTTCCCCACGGAAAACTCTTTTCCAAGAAATCCAGAATAATGTTGTTGCACTTATATAATCTAACAATGTACACGGCATGCATGGACACACTGCATACATGTATTCCTAACGCATACTCATTTATTTCACCATTGAAAATGCACTCTTATATAATGGCAACGTTACTTACATCTTCATGTTGATGCTAAGTTCCTATGTCCGTTACAGTCTCTCCTTCAAAAATTCAACCCATATCCTCATGGGTGCATCTCAGCGAACTTGTGAAGAATCCAATTCACATCTTCCTTCGTGGCATCTCACGTCAATTATTACCTTGTACAAGTTCCCAGAATAAGCATTAAACCATAAACCTTGTACCTTGTCCTTATGGAAGCGCTATAGGACTCCATAAACATTGCTGCATACCTAGTCTTTATGGTTAGGGCTATAACTTCCTCATTGACATTTTGGTTATTGAAGTCCTCCTAAGCCATAAGCCCAATTATACACTACATTTCTCTAAGAATGATATTCCTTTTCAATGCACATGATGCTCAAAGATACACCATAACCCATGTTTCATAAACTTGCAGAAGTTCTTATCTAGATTCAGTAAGAGGAACAATATACAAGCCAACCCTAAGCCTATAACAAAGTCATCAAGGCATCTAATGGGAACCTTGCTACAGCAATGCTCTTGATTAATCACACCCCTTGTTTTGTCCAACTACATATTCTAAACCAGGTGCACCTTGAACTACCTCAGCCGTCGGATTCGTCAATCCTACGGCCCAGATCGTATGTTGGTGCCTCTGGGTGCCTCTCGTTTCGATTATGGTTAATTATGATTGGGAGCGCCTATGATTTTGAAATGTGAAATACGAGTTCGCCTAAGGTTTTGAAATCTGAAATACGGAGACTCGAACCTCTACC
>JAANSK020197209.1:0-14556 GCA_011763485.2 Isoetes engelmannii
AAGAGATCGCCATCTGGAATCACAATAGAAAGCTAAGAATCATCAAATAAACAGCAAATCTTGCAGGCGCTTGAGAAGAATACCTGGGAGCAGAGCTTGGGCGCGAATCGAGGCGCGCGAAGGAGAAAAAAACAAGTATTTATAGGGAAATAAAAAATATAAAATAAAAAAGGCGGCAATGATTCCCCCCACCCCACCGAACCTAAAACTCGAAAAGCTTCGGAGTTTACCGAACCTGGCTGCGACTGACACCTGGCACCGAGCTTCAGGCTCGGGTTAAAAAATCCTGTACATGGGCGCCGCGCGATTTGCCAAGCGTTTTCCAACGTGGCCTCGAGTTTAGGCCCTTATGAGAGTCCAAAAAACCTCTAATGCCAAGCATTGTACCAAATCAAGAGTCCACGATTTTACACATCAGCCCCCTGTATTTTAAGACGCTCCCCTAAGGTCACAAATACATGGCGAAAAAAAAAAACACAATAGTCTCATGTAAAGAACAACTTGCGAAATACACGATTCAGATGCAAATATCAGATCTGCTTATATTACAATGCCAAAGGAAACTGGCTGTACATAGATAACTCAGCTATAGCACAAGGTAACTGCGAAGAACAATGCACACAACAAGTAAAGGACTCTCTCATGAGTTCACAAAGCGGCCACTATGAAGATCACAACCCACGAGTCTTGGCAGTACCACAAAACCAAGCACAAGAAATAATTTTTTTGCATCTTATTGAAGCCTCTTTCTGAAGCAACCAGTTCCTTTCTTGCTTCTGCATGCCCTGCTCTTCATCTCCAGCCGAAATTTGTCAGTCGAAAGACAGAAGCCGTTGCCTCTAACACAAGAGAAGACCACAACTCCGTGGGATTTGAACCCACTAAACCATCGCTATTCGGATACAACTACCTGCCATCGCTTCCCTGAGAAGCAAGCTCAAATCCTCAAGAACTCCACGCAACAGCCAAAACTCCAGGAGCTCTGCCATCGGATGCCCTCGCCGCACTGCCCTTACTGCTTCGCCGAATGGCAAGCGCTGCCTGGCAGCACCTGTGGCCGCCCGCCATAGCCGGGCAACAACTGCCCAAACTTACCCAAAAAAAACCCTTGCAAAAAAAATTAAAACAAAACCCCATCCCCCTTTTTTCGCCCCACCTTTACCAAAACCTTACCCCTTCCCAAAATTTGGGGGCCTTCTGAATTAACATTTGTGTGGGAAATATTTCTAGGATCTTGGGTCATTATTGAATAGAGATTAAATTCTTTACCCATGTGTCAATGTTTTGAGATTACGCATAAATTATTTTCTTAAGTTCTAGGTTTAAGCAAATACCAATGGTCAAGAATGATGGGATCTCCAGTTACAAAGGGTTAATCGCCACCATCCCTTGGATGACTAAAATTGCCTCCAAGAAACTCGAAGAAAGCAGCATGCTTCAGTAGGGAGTAGGAGTCAAAACAAAGCTGCCCTAACAAATCACAACCACGGAACTTGGGAGTAGCTCCCAGGTAGCATCCATGGAACATGCTAAGAATATCCAAACCCCAAGGTATGCAACCGAAAGAATTTTCTCAAATATTGTTCATCTAAAGATTATCAAGGGGCATCTGTAGCCAATCAGATGTGGCAATAGCGTGCAGGCAATCTTATCTGGGCATGTTGACACGTCTACCGTTTGAGGCCATCTGACACAAATAAGAAAAACCCACGTTAGCATTAAGGTACCTTCGGAAACCTGATGTGGCGTCTTCAGCAAAGAGAATGATCTTTGCCGGAGGTAGGAGAAGTTCTCAATTTTAGCTCCTGCTGTTTTAGTTCCTGATTTATGTTGAGAATGGGCGGTTTTTGAAACTGGAAGAGAATTTAGAATTGATCTAGGGCAACTTTCATTCTTCCCATGGCACCCATTGCAAGAGTGCTGCAGCATTGTCCAGTAACTCTAACCGGAATTTCCACTATCAAGGAGGATAATTGCTCTTGTTCTAATGGCTTTGAATCTGGCCACAAGGCATTGTTGGCTAAAGGAATAAATTACCATTCCAACTTTACGCATTCTCATAGGAGTTTATTGCTGTACAGGGCATCGAGTGGATTGCCAGCAAAGATTGGGACACAGGTCTTCAAAGGAAGAAAGAATGACTTGGGGGAGCTTTTCACATTTGGAAGCAGAAAGACAAAAGGAGATGAGGAATCTGAAGGCTCTGGAACACAACTTACCAAGTTCACAGATAGAACCCCTCTTGAGGCGTTATCACTGGGGCGGCTTAGGCGCACTGATTCAAAGACTGTGTTTGTAGCAGGTGCAACAGGACAGATAGGAGCCAGAATTATTCAGCAACTCCTGAGAAATGGATTCAATGTCCGAGGAGGGGTGCGTGATCTCGTCTTCGCCCAACAGCTTGCAGAATTTGCAACACAATATGGGGTCAGTACTTTCCCATGTCTGCTTGAAGATTCAGTGCAGTATTTTTTATAATGGATAATTAGGCTTGAAGAGCATGAGCAATAAGACTGTAGAGACAGAAGAAAACTAGTCTTACAGGGGGAAGAGATATCTTCCTCCAAATTGATAAATTTTGTTAAGAGCATTGATCACAACACAATCTGTGCTGGCAATGCAGGTGATAAGCAGAGATGAGGCACGTCGGCTAAATGCAGTTGAATTTGATCCTAAGAGTGTGGAATCAATTGCCAAGGCGATAGCAAATGCTGGTAAAGTAGTAATCACCATTGGCCCCACAGAGGATGGACCAAGAGGCAAGGTTACTGCTGGTGATGCCCTGCGCGTGATGAAGGCAGCAAGCTTGGCCAATGTTGGCCACTTCGTTGTGGTAGCTGAGGTGGGAACTGGGGCTGAAAACAATGGTCCCTTGGCAGGGATCTCATCTTTCTTCAGCAATTTATTCAGCCGAGCAACTGATGGTTCAACCGAGACACTTTTGGAAAACATTGTTGAAACAGATCTTAGATATACTTTTATCAAGACAAATCCAACAGCTGGTGTGGATGACTATTCTCCTGAAAGTGACAACATTGTTCTACTATCAGAGGGTACATCAAGTGAAGGTACCAGCAAGGTAAATCATGTTCAAAGGGCTACCTAACTTAGAAATTATGTTTTTTTTTACCCTGAATTCTTTCATGCTACAGGCAACAAAGGCTCAAGTAGCAAAGGTTGTTGCTGGGGTATTTATAAATACAACCGTTTCAGAAAATAAGGTATCTATGTTCTTGCAATATAGTTCCAGTTGTCTCTGAGGAGATAATTTTATTTGCCTGGGTTTACAGGTAATTGAAGTCGCAACTATGGATTCTGCTCCAGTTTGCCCTATTGAGGAACTGCTAATGTAAGTGCCAATGTCATGAAGTTGCAACAGAAACGTAAATTTAATGCAATCTAAGTCTTGAACGTGCTGTAGTGCAATACCAATTGATGGAAGAAGAACTGCATTAGCAGAGGTACGAGCAAAAGCTGAAGCCGAGGAGAGGGAGAGACAGGTACGTGCACAAGCGGAGGTTGAAGCCAGGTTGGCTTTGGAAGAGGCTAAAAAGGCTGCTGAGTTTGCCAGTGAGCTTGAGCAAGAGGCCAAAAGGCTGGCAGCAGAAGAGATGAAGGCAGCAGCAAAAGCACAAAAGGCAAAGGCCAAAGCCGAACAGGCAGCAGCATCTTTAGGAACTGTAAGCTCAAGGACAATTTCAAGCCTGCAGGAGGATGAAGATTCATCACAAAATGGTCTACTCGGACTCATCAACAAAACAATTTCAGGAAGAAAACCTTTGGGCACTACTGATGAGCCAGATAAGAAACAAAAAGGTGTTAAGCTCGGCAACATTTTCCAGCCTCTATCTGGTCGAGTTCCAGCTGACCTGAGGAAGCAAAACCAGACAAAAGTAGAGGAAGAACCTGTGGGGCAAAAGAAATCTAGCAATTTGTTTGGTGGCTTGTTTCAACAAGAAACAATATATGTGGATGAGGACTAGGAGCTTCAACTTTTCCCTCACCGCATCTGGGTATAGAATTTGCTGTGCTCAGTTCTCCTGTCTAATATTGTATTATATTGTTGTATCAATAAACCTCCCTTCTTTTTCACATTTGAGAAGGGGTATGCTATAGGATGAACAACAAAAGAAAAACAGATCAAGTGGCTTTGCCAATGTGACAATCATAATAACATGAGTGTAGGATCCGCTAATGCATTAATATAGATGGCAATATCCTGCTTTTAATCCAATGGGACATGCAAAGGTTTGCCATGCAATCCATGGTACAAAGACTATGGCTTTTCCTGAAACTTGCCCAAACAGAAAAATAATCAGGAGGAAAAACAGGAAAGACTCATTTGGGTTGCAGAAAAAAGCATTGAGGTTACCTTGGGACATAAGCTCTATTATGGCAGCATTGATGCTTCAATAGAAGCACTGCATTTTTGAGAAGGTTGTAGAAATCTTGGGTCAATATTAAGGATGCGAACAGTCATTATAGGGTTACCCACCTTTGGGGTAAGCACTTACTGTTGAGAAAAAGCTGAGTTACTTGGGTGATGAGCAATAGGTTAAGGCAAAAAAGAAATTGATTTGTAACATTACTTGCAAACTTCCAGAATGTTTCTTTGTTGGTCGCCTTTTCTTGATACTATTCCTTGTAGTCACACTATTGGAATAGTAATAGAGAATATTGTTTTTCAGGTGAAATGCTGCGAAAAACGAAGTTCATGGTAGGAAATGCAATTACAATGAACATAACCTGGAAAACATTTGTTGTGTTCTTCATAGAGTGCAACATCCATCAGTGATACCTCGTTCCATTCTCCAGATATTGCGCTGTGTAATGGGTATCAACACTCCATTTGAAAACTTCCTCCTCCTCAAGCATCATCTGTAAAAGCCAATGTCCCTTGAGTTGGCAATTGAATTCATAGCGTTACTGCAATCGAGCATGACTTCGCCATGGATGTGTCTGCCTAGATCTGAAATGATGACATGGGATGTGTAAGTTACTTTGTTTTTTTTTTAGATCGTAACGATCTGAAGGAATATGGTCTCTTTTAGCTGCTAGCTATCTTGTCATATCTGCTACAAAACTAACCATTTTTAACCGGAACACCAGAGTGTCCATTAATTGCTAGTTAAGAACTGAAAGATCATCAAGTTTGAATCACTACTTTTAATCAGAAGAGCATCCAAAACTCACCATTTTTTTTCAAAAGAGCGTCCATTTGTTGCTAGATAAGAACTGAAAGATCATCAAGTTCGAGCAAACTACGAATCAACACGGTTCTCAAGAGATGCCATGGAAGTAGGAGTGTAATGTCAAAACAACAAATAAGATGACTCCAATCTTTTGAGTATAACTTATACTTTAGGCTCCCATGCTGCAAAATCCTATGTGCAAAATAACACACAAGGGTATAACTCTTACGGTTGATCTTCCATAAAAAGCATGAGGTGGATATTTTTCCATGATTTCAGACCTTAGCTCCATTGAGGAATTTTTTTCTATGTGCATGCGAAGATGCTAAAAGAAAAGCACGGCCCATCTTCACTGGAAAATGCATGGTGCGATCCATTTCCAAAACAGAAGGGAACTAGAGCTATAGACCAGCAATAATTTTATTTCTAGCTTGCTTAGGGTGTCAAAGCAAATTATAAGGAGTCTTTTGAGAAGGAAACAAAGACTGAAACTGAAACAGAAGCTGATCTGATAAGATTTTGTAGCTTAACTACTTATTCTCTGACACTTCCTTCCCTCGTTATACTGTGTTTGCTGAATTTAATGCTAAATCCTTGCACCTTGACCTCTCCAAATTTGCACAGTTCAGGGAAGACACTCTGAAGTGTCCCATTGAATACCTCACCTTATTTGGAAGGTGATTATTTAGATAGCCCGGTGTTTCAAGAAATGGCATGCAACCTGGTCTCTAAACAGGCAACAAAGAAAATATCCGCCGCGAGTCCTCCGCCGAGCCTGGCGCGCGGCATTGGTCATTGTATACAAGTTAGTTAAAGAGTGTGTGTGCAGTCCTGTAGCTCATGCATTGAAACCATTCGTTTCTTATGTCAACAGCTTCCTTGGACAAAATTCATTTTCCTCACTCTATCTAAATGATTGTGCTATAGAAACCACCAAAATATGAAGCCATTGTCATCAATGGTAGTCGTCACAAGAACACAACCCATCTACAAAATGATGCCTACGATAAGGATCTTTAATTATGATCTCACGCATTTCTAACCTTGAAATGATCTTACTGGCATTGTGGCAGTCCGTACATACACGAAGATTCTTTGTGACACGTATGGTTGTGCCTGGAGGAGTACTAACAAGCCCAAAAACTATTGCCAATTTTTCACAGTGTCCACACAAAACATCTTCCTTATCTTTGTCTGGTCTTTGTTGCAGTACCAAGTTGAGTTTTGGCAGGAACCCTTCATCCTTCATTCTCTTGGTTAAGGACTTCAAGACAGCATAAATGGTTTCACTTTGCTGGTGATTTCTGTCTCCAACTACAAACTCATGAACATTCTTTTTAACTTCAATCCAGGCCTTTCCAGGTTTTTTCCATGCACCTCTCTGGTGTCTTAGATCTTCTAATTTTGCAGCATCCTTCCACATGCATGCATCAGAATAGATGCCTGACATGAAGACATAACCACTTGCATAATGAGGATCTGACTGAACAATTTTATCAAAACATTGTTTTGCCAATTCCAAATTGCCATATGTTCTGCAAGCAACAAGCAAAGATGCACAGCCAATATCACTTGGTTGAATATTTTGAAGTAAGCTCTCTGCCTCGTTCAAGTACCCTGCACGGCCTAGCAGGTCGATCATGCAGACATAATGGCGAGCATCTGGTATGACACCATATTCTTCCCTCATAATTTTGAAATATCTATACCCCTCATGCACTGAACCTGCATGACTGCATGCAGCAAGGACTGCAATAAATGTGACTTCATTTGGCTTAATTCCTTCTCGATGCATGCCCTGGAGACACTGCCTTACCAGTCTCAGATCACCACATTGGGCATAACCTCCAATAATTGTACTCCAGATCACAACATCACGATTTGGAAGTTTCTCAAAGTCTTTGCATACATCTTCCAAGTTTCCACATTTAATATACATATCAACAAGAGAACTAACTACAACAGCGTCATGTTGGAGGCCACATTCAATAATTTGATTATGAATACAAATTCCCTTCTCAATTGCTCCAATGCTACCACATGCCTTTAAAACACTCGAAAATGCAAATTTATCAGCCTTTAGACCCTCCTCCTGCATTCTTTCATAACATTTTAGTGCAAGAAGCCCTTCACCCTCCTGAGCAAATCCTTCAATAATTGTACCCCAGGTTACAACATTAGGGGATATGCCATCCTTCTTCAAATTCTCAAGACAATCTAAGGCAAGACAGCCCTCGCCATGTTGGGCATAACCTGCAATCATCGCATTCCAGGATACAATGTCTCGCTTTAGCAACTTGCTAAAGGCACTCTGTGCTTCATCTAAGCTCCCACCTTTGGCATACATGTCAACAAGAGCAGTGCCCACAACCACGTCAGATTGGAGCCCACTCTCAAAAATTTGCTCATGGATGCATCTACCCTGTTCTATCATGCCCAAGCTACAACAGGCTCTCAAGATGCTCGAAAATATAACTTTCGTAGGTTTTCTACCCTCATGCTGCATATTGTTGAAACATTCTAAGGCAAGCAATCCTTTGTCATCCTGAGCATATCCGGCTATTATTGTGCCCCATGTGGCCGCATCTTTCTCCACACCTTCAAGCTGCATATTGTCGAAATATTCTTGGGCAAGACTGGTTTGACCATGCATCGCATATCCTGCAATCATTATGTTCCATGATATTACATCCCGACTGGACAACCTGTCAAAAACTCTAAGTGCTTCTTGCAGATTTCCACATTTAACATACATGTCAATGAGTGCATTTCCGACGACAACATTCTGTTGGAGGCCACTTCCAATGAACTGTTCATGTACGAGCCGGCCTTGCTTAACATAACCTATGCATGCTTTTGAGATACTGGAAAATGTGAAAGTATCTGGCTTAATCCCCTCATGATGCATTTGATTATACAGCTGAAGAGCCATCTCCCCCCTACCAAGCTTGGTATAGCCTGAGATGATAGTATTCCATGTATAGTTGCTTGGTACTGTAACTTTGCGAAATGCTTGATTTGCATTGATCAAGCTTCCATAGGATGCAAACAGACGAATAAGGTGGTCAGACAAGACAGGAACCAAATCAAGCCCACTACGGTTCAGCAAAGATTCAATACGCATATCAAGTTCTAGGTCTTGTGATTTTGCACATCCAAGTAGAAGCTGGTAAGCAAGGTCTCTTGATATGGGTATCCCTTGCTGCTCCATGACCTCCACGGATTTGAATGTCTCATACAGCGAATCCGGTTGAAAATTTCTGCTTATATTGATCGGAAATCTAGTTATTATGTGTTTTACAATAGTTATTTAAACCTAGCCAATGAAGGCCTATATTAAACCAATCTTGTTATTACCTGGATGAGGATGAGGCGTCCTGAAGCAGGAATGTCTGAAGCCTGGTAGCAGCAACAGTCCGCAGCAGCATTTTGTTTTGACTTTGGTTTCAATAGTCGGAGCAATCGAAGCAGACATGATTCATCAAAACTAAACCGAAGTAACAGACTTTGTAGAGTGCAACACAAGAGGGACGTGTGTTATGTTTGAAATATTATCCGTCATAATATGACGTACGGGACCTTTGGCCGCTAAAATGGACGTTCTGTAATACGAGTTATGGAAGAGAGCAAAGCAGCAAAATATGATCACTTCCCATATCGATGGCAAGACCACCTTCTCCAGTGATTATGCCAGGTTAGCGTCGAGATTCGTTTACTAAGTGGATGATTTTTTACTTTCTCTCTAGAAATTTAAGATCAGTAGAAGAGGCTCTTCACTTTGTCCACACGAATGGATCTTGCATACCCAATGACCTTGCATACCAACTGTACCAAGCCTGCAAGAAATATGGAGACCTGGAACTTGGAAGGAGAGTGCAGTCTCTTCTGGTTTGTAACGGTTCCGATTCCAGTGCCATTCTGTTCAACCAACTCATTCGTCTATTTGCCTCCAATGGAAGTTTGGTTGAAGCAAATAAAACACTCAATCAGCTTACAGAGCTTAACCAACACCCATGGCAAGCAATTATTGATGGTCACGCCAATGTTGAGGGCAGAAATATGGCCCTCCACTTTTATGATCGGATTAAATATGCAGGAATAACTCCTAACAAATTCATATTCTCAAGTATCCTCAAAGCCTGCCGCGAAGTAGGTGCGATACAGCAGGGAAGATGCATCCATGAGTACATACTTCAGGTTGGTCTCCAATACGATGTCGCTGTGGGAAATATCCTTGTGGACATGTATGCAAAGCTTGGGAGCTTGAAAGAGGCAACTTATCTGTTTGATAAGTTACCTACTCGGAATTCATTGACATGGAATGCAATGATCTCAGGATATGCAGGGATAGATGGTCAGATTGCCTTACAGCATTTTGACAAGATGTTGCTTCAAAATATGAAGCCAAGTAAGGTCACATTTCTGATTGTTTTGAAAGCATGCAGTAGTATAGTTGAAATAGAGATGGGCAGGCGCATTCACGAACAAATACTTGATAATGGATTAAACTATGATATTGTTCTGGGTAGTGCTACGGTTGACATGTATGCCAAATGTGGAGCCTTGGAGGAAGCTTGCAAAGTGTTTGAGAAACTACCAGCAGATCAGGATATAGTAGCTTGGGCTACACTTATTGCAGCATATACACTACGTGATGAATCCCACAATGCTTTGGGATGTTTCTTCAAGATGCAGCTTAAGAATGTGAAGCCAGATAAAGTCACATACCTTTGGGTCTTGAAAGCTTGTGGGGTTGCAGGTAATTTGGAACAGGCTAGGCAAATTCATGAGCAAATACTTATAAGTGGATTGCAATCTAACACCATGGTAGGGAATTCCGTTATTGATATGTACATCAAATGTGATAGCTTGGCAGAGGCATACAGAGTCTTTATCAAACTCCCAGTTCGTACTGTGGTAACATGGAGTGTAATGATTGCAGGATATGCCGACTACGGTGAAGGCTTTCTGGCATTGCAATGTTTTGAAGACATGCAATCCGAAGGGCTAAAACCGAATAAAGTTACATTTCTGAGCATTTTAAAAGCATGTGGCAGTGTTGGTGCTATCAAGAATGGCAGGGGTATCCATTGGCAGGTAGTTAAAGGTGGGCTTCAACATGATGTTGTTATTGGGAATACACTTGTTAATATGTATGCAAAATGTGGAAGTCTGGGGGAGGCAACTAAAGTCTTTAATCTATTACCGCATCATAATGTGGTGACCTGGGGTGCTATGATTGCAGGATTTGCTCAAGCTGGCAAGGTTTGGTTAGTTATGCAGTGCTTTGAAGACATGCTTTATTATGATGTAAGACCAAATGATGTTGTATTCACTGGTATCTTTACCGCATTCAGCTATATGGGACTCATAGAGGAGGGTCTTTTATATTTTGAGCATATGAAAAAAAACTATCATGTACAGCCCGATCCATGTCATATTACTTGCATGGTGGATCTTTTGGGTCGTGTAGGATGCTTCAACGAAGCAAAATGCTTGCTCAAAGATCATATGCCACCATTTATTTTACCATGGATCACACTGCTTAATGCATGTAGACTTTATGGTAATGCTGACCTTGGCCAATGGTGTTTTGATGAAATTGTTCATCTAGATCGGTTTTGTGCTGCAGCATATGTGCTCATGTCAAACATTCTTGCAACAGCTTCTTTTAGCCAAGATGCTTATGAAGTGCAAGAGCATGGAGAAGTTATGTGAAATCACAAATCCATTCTATAGAATGGAACATTCAAAAGCGTTACACATGCTTAGGTCATACAAAATCCTGAAGATGGAACAGAGATGGTGGGACGATTCTTACAATGACTTGGACTTCCAAATAATATCTAAGGTGCAACGTCTTGGGTGCTTTTGACAAAAATTGTACTACTGTAAAACAGGGCAGACCTTGCAGGACCTTTTTAACCATGCAAAATAAAGTGGTAAAAAAAAAATTGACCTTCCAAACAAGTCTATATTTCACATAGCCTTGCAAATGAAAGTCAAAAAAGAAATAGGCATGCAACAATAAGTCTATTTTGGACTTGCTATGCAAATTGGGGAAAAACTAAAGAATAATATCATAGATAGAATGATCATGGCATTTAATATTGCAGAATTCCCTTGAACAATCTAAAATGTGCTACCAAAATGAGATGTTAAAAAAAGACAAGAGGCAAGCTTCTCTTAATTATATATGTAACCTTTCATGGCATTTAATATTGCAGAATTCCCTTGAACAATCTAAAATGTGCTACCAAAATGAGATGTTAAAAAAAGACAAGAGGCAAGCTTCTCTTAATTATATATATAAAGGTTACGGTGCCAAATTTTAAATTTGCCAATAGAGGGAGAGGAAGGAAATGGTTCTGGAGCAGAGAACAAGAAAAGAAAGGTCACAAATTTAGAGACGAATGGCTTATTGAGCCATCCATGGATTTTTAGAAAGGTTCTTGATGATGGTCGTCAAAGATGATTCTTTTTATGCATTGAACATTTGCAAGTTAATGGATAAGAAAGCATTAACATTCAGTTACAAGCAGTTCGTGCTTTGCTGAAATTTAATGATGTTCATATAATCTGTTAAAATATTATGTGTCCATTGTTACTTTTAAGTATTTTAAGGGGGGCCTTTTTTTTTAAGCCCGTGCATGGTTACTTCTAGACTAGCAGTGCAAATGAAAGTCTAATTTAAATTATGCCATGCAATTTGAAAGTCCAATTCTCGTAGTGACCTTCAAAAAAAGTAAGGGCGCAGCCCTTCAATTTCCAACCCTGCAGGGCCCGAGAGTGTGTTGTTTTTATGTTTCTTCTTCGGTTCTTTCGTGTGTCGAGTCTTATTAATGATTTGAAAATAGGGATTTGTTTTGTACTGTTTTTCTTTTCTTTCTTTTATTGTCGAATCGTGTGAGTAGTATGAATACAGGATTCAATTTCTTAGTGCAAAAGTTATCTATTTCTTTTTTCTCAAATGGTGGAGGTTAATTCATACAACTGAGGAAGGAAAGAGAAAGTAGTGATAACTTCATACTAATTATGCTAAGTCCATTGGTCATTTTGGCTACATTGTCGGCTTGATAATGCGATATATGCCCATCTGTGGTCACACCAGCCGCAGTGTCCATGGTGCGAAATGCAGTCGTGAAGTCTATCCACGTGTGGTTGAGGAGTGACATATTGTTTAATTCGTTTTTTTCTTTTCTTAAACCCCACGTCGTGATATTCCACAACTAGCAATTCCCTAATTTTATAATCAATCATATATAATGTTTTTTGAAAGTGTCACTTGATCAATTGTTATGCAACATGTAATTTTGAAACATATCTGAAACAAACTCTAGCATAATACATTTGCTTGATAAGGCACCAAACAAGTGCTTTCATGCATGAGAGGATCCCCCTACTTATGTCCTATAAAAACATGGCGTAGATACCACTAAAGATAAAAAATGATATGTATGACAAACAGTGACTTGATCATACTTAATGCCTATTTTTATAATTGTTAGACTTGTCCTTAGTGTTTTTATAAAAATATGAGAGAAAACATGCTACTTTTAAGAAAATGCTAATGATCATACGCACAGGTAAGCCAAAAAAATGACAATACAACAAAGTGATCCCACCGCACAAAGGGGGGAGGGGGGTAAAGACCGAGCCAAGAAATTACAGAAAAATAATGGTAAGTTCAATCTTTGCAAAATGGTTTGGCAAAGTACTAGAAGAGAAACTTAAACATTGAACATCAAATGGAAAGCTAAGAGTACAGGAACAGACAGAATTTAGACCAAACCAAACCACTCCACTCCACCACGGACCACTTGATCACCCTCAGCAACCTTTATTATAAACTATCCCGTATGTATGTGTTGTATCAAACCCTAGAATGCCACATCATCATTGCCACGTCATCATCCTTTAATATTATAAAGTAGAATGGCACGTCATCATTGCCATGTCATCATTCTTTATTATTCATCATTGCCACGTCATCATCCTTTATTTTATGAAGTGATATCCCATATGTATGTATATTCATCACGTCATCATCCTTTATCCTATATTATAAAGTATGTATGTATGTATGTATGTATGTATGTATGTATGTATGTATGTGCATCAAACCCTAGATTGTCACATCATTTAAAGTGCCATGTCATCAAACCGTAGATTGTGCGTGCATTGCCATGTCATCTGAAGTGCCATGTCATCAAACCCTTGTGCCTGCCACTTCCACCCATCTAGTTCGAATATTTTCTGCTTCTGAAAATTTTATGGCTTTGATGACTCAAAATGTGAGTAAAGCAATAACTGACTAGAGCTGAGGTAACTTTTCTGAATGTCTCAAGTGGATAATAAGTGGAATTACTAAGATTGAAGCTGAATTTACATCTAGCCAGAGGTCAGTTGGAAAGAAGTTCTTGGCCAAGTAGAGGCGCTCCAACCTGATCATCCTTTATTATAAAGTTACCCCGTATGTATGTGTTGCATCAAACCCTAGAATGCCACATCATCATCCTTTAATATTATAAAGTAGAATGTCAGGTCATTATTCTTTATTATTCATTGTTGCCACGTCATCATCATTTATTATATTATTCATATGTATGTATGTATGTATGTATGTATGTATGTATGTATGTATGTATGTATGTATGTATGTATGTATGTGCATCAAACCCTAGATTGTTGCATCATTTGAAGTGCCATGTCATCAAACCGTAGATTGTGCGTGCATTGCCATGTCATCTGAAGTGCCATGTCATCAGACCCTTGTGCCTGCCACGTCATCAAACTCTAGATTGTACATGCCATGTCATCAGACCCTAGATTGTGCCAAGGGTTGCCACATCATCAAACCCTAGATTGTGTGTCCTCATCAAACCCTAGATTGTGCATCCTATATATTATAATATTATAAAGTTTCTCTGTACATGTACGTGTGTGTGTGTGTGTGTGTGTCTGTGTGTGTGTGTGCGTGCGTGCGTGCGTGCATCAAATCCTAGATTGCCACATCATTTAAAGTGCCACGTCATCAAACCTTAGTTTGTGCGTGCATTGTCACATCATTTGAAGTGCCACGTCATCACAGCTTTATGCGTGCCACGTCATCAAACCCTAGATTGTGCATGCCATTTCATGAGACCTGCAAAGGGTTGCCACGTCATCAAATGCCCAGATTGTGCATGCCATGTCATCAAATCCTAGATTGTGTTAAGGGTGCAATTATTTAGGAATTGTTTGTGTGAATGCTAGGGTGTTTTAGCCAGATTGTCACATCATCAAAACCTTCAGGATGATGTGGTGGTGCAGATTTGGAAGGTTCATCCTGATGTTGTGTCCTCTTGTTTTGTGCGGTCTTGCT
>JAANSK020197320.1:0-14555 GCA_011763485.2 Isoetes engelmannii
ATGTGCCGTCGTATGTCCTTAGGACGCTGGCTAGTGCTACGATGTTAAAATATACTTCCTTCCTTCCTTCCTTCCTTTACTTTCAGGACACATTGCTTTTGAAATCTTGCTGCCACACATCACAGAAAACTTTAATGTATTGCAGTTTACCATGTTGAATTTCCTCAACATGGCTTCAATATATTTGCTTTGGAAGAGTGTGATCTTCTTCTTAGTCCTATCACGAGTTACCTCAATCCCTAAAAGATTCCTCAGTTCTCCTAAATCAAACATCTTGTATTTATGTTTAAGAATGTCTTTGCAATGATTTAGTGTCTGCATACTGCTGGCTGCCATCACACAATCATCCATATAAATGGCTATTATGCAATATTCATCATTTTCTTTGAATATATAAACATTCCCATCATTCTGTAGCTTTGCAAATCCCTGTTCCTTTAGATAGCCATCAATACATTTATACCACTGCCTAGGAGATTATTTCAGCCCATAAATAACTTTATTTAATTTCCAAACTTGTCCTTTCCCTTTTCATATCCAGGAGCTTGTTTCATGAAAATTTCCTCCTCTAAATCTGCATTCAAAAAAGCTGTGTTCACATCCATATGGTGAAGCTCAAGATTCAGTGCATTGCCATTGCTATTATCATTCTAATGCTTGCTAATTTAACCACTGGTGAATACGTTTCATCATAATCAAGTCCTCTTTCTTGAGAAAACCCTTGAGCCACTAATCTGGCCTTATATTTAGGTAACCTGGCCTTATATTTAGGACTTCCATCTGCATTCAACTTTAACTTGTACACCCATTTATTTTCAACTATGTTTTTATCTTTAGGCATGTCAACAATTTTATATGTATCAGTTCTTCCAAATGCCTCCATGCCCTCGTCCATTGGTATTTTCCACCTGTTAACTTCTAGAGAATTCACAGTTTGCTCAAAGGACTCTGGAGTTCTAGTCTCTAGCACCATTAAAGCGTGGTCTGCTTCTTCAATCTGTTTTTGCAACCTTGTGCTTTTTCCCAAAATATCTCTTCCATAATTATACTGACTAACAGAAACCAGATTTCTGACTAACAGAAATCTCTTCCACTAACTGACTAACAGAAATCAGATTTCTCACAAGACTAGGAACACAAAGTACATTTTGCAAGTTAACATCTTTGCCATTCAAATCAAAAAGCTCTAATACTCCTTCATATTCTATCCTTTAGAGATACCCATTTCCTACTTGTATGTGACCTCCTTTGCTCCTTTTGCAATCCTTCAAGATCCTTGATGAGCAGGTTATGGATTTTTCAGCTCCACTATCTAGGATTAGCAAATCATCATCATTAGAGTTTTTAGAAACCAAATTTGTTTGATAATTCCTTACCTCTTCATTCACGTCAGCTGGTTCTTCTTCCAAGACTACCTCTTCAGCAATATTAGCTTCAAATTTGGTATTTCTACCTCTTCCCCTTCCTTGACCTCTGGTTTGACCAGACCTCTTCCCCTTCCTCTAAAGCTTGCATTGTCTTTTGGAGTTGAACATGTAGAGGCAAGATGCCTTCTTCCTCCACAGTTATAACAATTCACATCCCTAGAAATATTAGGATAATTTACCTTTAAATGTCCATATTTGTTGCATGAAAAGCAAGGACCTATCTTCCCCTGGCGTGTCTTCTCCTCCTTTCCTTTTGTAAGCAGAACTTGAGCAGCATCTTCTTCATTAATCACTTTGCCCTGTGCTAACTCTGTTTTCAGCATTCTCTCAGCTTCATTCTTGGTCTCAGAAATGGTCCTTATGAGTATAGAGATGTTTCCAAGAGTTGTCACAGCCCTGGAGATAGCCAAAACTTGCTGCTGCTGAGTAGAGAGAACCCCTGCACTTCTAAATCCGCAATAATGTTATCAAAGTTTTGTAAAAGTTCATTCACATCATCATTTACATGAAATTTAAGCCTTCTTAGCTCATTTTCAAGAACATCAATTTGTGAGGATGTCTTTTCCTCATAGTTTACCAACATATAATTCCACATCTCCCTTGGATGCATGCCTCTAATCTTCAGCACAATGCTCGAGCTAACTTTGCTTATAATAATGCCCTGAGCCTCTCTGATTTTTGCCTTGTCTTCAACTGCCACCACTTCTCGGGTCTGCACCCTTGCAGTAACTTTAGCAGTATCTCCTTCATTAATAGAGCTTGAGCTTCCTTCTCCAGCTGTACTAATGTTCCTGCTGCCATGGCTCCTCACTCTTACTTCTCTATTTATTGGATCTATGGTATCCCAAAGATTCCCTACCTCCAATATATGCTTTACCTTCTCTTTCCATACTTGAAAGCCTGAGTCTCCCTTGAAGACATCAATAGCACTCAGTAATCCAGCTCCAAACCTGCTGCCCATTTTCTTACACTGCAACACCAAGCTCTGATACCAGATGCGAGATTTTGAATTTTCAAGCAATGATGTAAACCAACTTATTGCACAACCATTATAATCCTTGAAAATATTCAACTTAACTTCATATGAAATTTGAGTAATCACAATGACATATTACAAAGTCATGTATTAATAAAATCAAATTACTCAACCAAGTTCAAGTAGTCACAAATCCAAGATCATCTATTCAATTCAAAACATCAAAGTCTCCCTATTGTTAGTCATATATTAATCATGGGAACAAGTTTTAACCGATGCTCCTATCAGTACCTTAGATACACTAGACCTTTGCACTCGATTGATCTGCTCACAACTATCTATAAGAATGAATACTATTTACAATATTTATAGCCTTGATCCCGTCGGTTTTGCATAACCAGATCATAGCCACAGATGATCTGTTCTTGTGGTATTGGACCGAGGAAACTCCTGCAAATCATTGGACCGAATTCTCGCTCCTTTCTCCCTTTACAAATTCGTCATTCATCTGCTGTAAATAACTAGATTCCTAAAATAAACAAGGTCGAGATTGTTTCGACCTTTAACCATTATATTTGGGGTGTAGACTTAATTTAGTTGTCTACCCCCTTATACCTAGGTAGAAAACATAGGTTACAAAGTCATCATGATATCTCTTCGACCTTAGGACATAATTTGATGAATGTGTCTCTGCTCACTCCAACTGCTTGTGGCGTATGTATCTCTGCTAACTCCAACTGCTTGTGACCTGTATGAGATTATCCAATGTTCTTCACAATTTGGCCTGTTAGTAATTTACAGATTTGATATGACAATATTTCACAAATTACACAGCTAGGTGGCAAGCAGAACAATTCAAATTGTCTCCAAATGTTTCCAAGAGGTACTATTGTTATAGATATTGCCGAGAATGTTTCCTTCAACGTTCAACAGGAGATCCAGAGCATGCACTGGCATAATGACGGTTGGAAAAAGCTCGATATATTCGTTAATTGGTCCCGAATTGGAGGAGGATTTAGCGGGAGATGATGTGCTGCGAGGTTTGGGAAGGCATCACCAAGTTCTCGAGGCTACGGCTCAAAAAACCATCGTGTATATTTGAATCGAATTGAAGTAATTTTTATCATATGCAGAGACCAAAAGGTCCAGGGGATCCAATGTAAGAAATAGCACAACAAGCCCATTACTGTACATGATTAAAAAAACCCTTGTCCCGAAAGGGTTTTCGAAGGAAAAACCTTAGCAATAATGACCTTGCTGATGATCTGTACATTTGTACATGTCATTGTGTTGATGGACGACACAATCGAGCTCGTTTGCGAAGAACCTCCAAGAATTTAGATTGATAATGCCATCACTGCAGGCATCTACAAGAAATATATAAAAGTAGGCCACACTCATCATGACTTTAACCATAGAAAACGAGCTGGAGATAGAAGCAGAGATCGATAAGGGCAAAGGGCAGATGAAGAAGACTCAGAAGTGGATTATACTTGTCGGTGGATTCGTTGATGGAGCTTGCAAAGCAGATGCCAGAGTCAAGCGAGTCCGTTACAACCCATGCGACATAGTTCGAGTGCATTACCATAGCTACTCCCTTCACACTCATAAAACGTTAGTTTCCTACAATGGTTTCTTCCACTGGAATGACTAGCCTGGAATGTAGGATGGGTAAATATAATACACAACGGGTTTCCTTCCTTTAAATGTACAACGGACAAATATATATTACAGAAAAATCTGGCCACTTAAGATGTCAACTTTGTCACTCCCACATTGACTACTCATTTAAGGTAGGAACGAACTGTGAAAGGCAATTGATAATTTGAAGGCCTGAAGACAATTAGAAGATTTAAGGCCTTATGGGTTGGTGCCGCTAGCCTGCGCCAGGGCTTTAAAAATTCTGATGGCCTCATGGGCATCACAATGTTACCTGTGCTGGGAGTATAAAGGCCTCCATGGGCAATCACTACTTCCATAATCAAGTAGAAGTTTCTGTCAGTCTAGCACCCAACAACATGGATGGAAGTAAGAGCCAAACGAGCTACTTGGGTTGGGCATGGGTGTTCCTCAAGTTCATCAATGGTGCTTAAAAAAAGAACCAGTGATCATTTCCTACGTTAGGTAGAGACCAATAAAAAAAAAATTAAGCCATGCCTGCACGTGCGACAGACGGTAATGATGTCCGAACAGCACGCAGCTTCAGCGTGGCCGTTAGATCGGATTTTAATATTCAATATGACGTCAGCTAAAATCCAGGCAAATAGAATATTCCGACATTTCCAGATCAGCAATTAGCAAATTCGTCCAGCCAATCAGAACAAAACACGTAGCTCAACCCTAAAAGAACACAGCGGACGTCACGTTCCTCCTCCAATCCAGTTTAGTCTTCTCCGTTCTTGCTGAGCTCTTGCTTCTTCTAGGCTTCCCTGTCCTCGATCCGGCGTCCCTCTGCCGATCCGTTCCACTTTTTGTCTTCAGAACTTTTTGGGCAATCTTCCCGCTTTCTCCCATCTGTGGATTTGTCAATGCTTTTCCTTATTTTCGGTGTTGGGTTTCTGAATCAAGCGTTTCAAGCATGATTTCATGGGAATTGTGTGGCCGGGTTTTGGGCAGATCTTGGCCTCGATAGGAAAGAAAAATTATAGAAGAAGCCGTACTTGAGGTTTGTGGGCGGTTCATATCAGATGCAACAAGAATGCAGGGGCTTTGGAATCTCCTTATTTGCAGTTTGGGCAGTGGAGAATGAAGTTAAGCTTCACATGTCATAGATGCTCAACTTTCGAGATGTCAGTGTGATATGGCATTTATGTTCAGAGGAACTTTTAGGAAAGAAAGTTGTTCGGTCCTAAAAAGCAACCGAGAAGCAACTTGTTGTGAGGGTTGTATTATCAGCATGCGGCTTTTTAGATCACAATAAGGCGTTTTAATTTTAATTTTTTGCTTTAAGGAGATTGTCTTACGAACTCTTCTTGGGTTAAAGGTAAATAATTCCTTTGTAGCTGCAATTATCAGATGTTAAGGTATCATATTTCTTGACTTTTTAAATTTCTATTCTACAGGCATGGAAGTCGGCAGGCTCAGATTGATGAGCTCTCCTGTCTGAGTGAGTGAAGGGGCTGCTAAATCCTCTTCGTATTAACAGAATGGGATCGATCTGTTGTGTACCAACTAAACAGCATGATCCTCCCTCTAATCGGGACAGATGGTCAAATGGGCTCAATGAGCCTCGCTGGCATATAAATGGAAATTTCTCCCCTCCACTTTCTCATTGCTGGGATGATAAATCTTTGCCAGAAGATCTTTCTGGCATGCAGTTCTATCGATCTTCTTTTTCATCCAGTAGCAGAGGAAGCAGGATTGGGAGTTCACGTTTTTTGAGTCATCACAGGGCACATTCTAATGGGCTTTTTTCGCAGGGGCCGAGCCCCTCGAATAGTTTCCGTGCAGCCCAGAATCCACTCAGTGCTTCACAGATTTGCCACATGGGAGACATAAGCTTGGGAACATCTGGTATTTGCAATGATTTTTTTCTTTTTAGGTTATGGATGGTAAGTAATGTATGGTAGTGTTTAACACACTCTGGCTCTGTTTTTCTGCAGATTCAAACTCTAGCCCATGCATATCCTTGTCAAAAGAGGTAAAGTTATATTGGACCCCTTCTCGCATCTTCTATCTCATATGATACTACAGACAGTGATGTACTTGCTATTCATTAAAAAATAAAATAAAAATACTAGTATGCTGGTTTTCAACTGTTTTGTTGAAGTTGACTGTAGAGTTCATTTTCATCTTTCTTAGCACCACAAAATACAAGGGAAGCCAGGAACCATTAGAATAGAAGCCAAGTCTGGGCCATAAAGCATGCATGTTGTAGTTAAGTAATATCAATGGATTGAGTGCAGTTAATATATGTGACATAAATGGACTTCGATATGGTTTCTTCTTCTGGGACAACGTAAACTACATGGACTTATCATATAACTCCTCGTTGGCAAATAGAGTTCTGCTGTTTGTTACATAAATCTGTAAAGCCTTGGGATAAAAGCTAACGTTATTATCCTGTAATAGAATACTTTAGATGCGAGAAGCAAGATCAATTTATAATTATCTATATTTGTCCTGCAGTCTAATTGAATACCTAGATATCTGATAGTCACATTGGAATTTTGCACAATTATACGCAGTGATATCATCATTTCTGACAGGGAATTACCATCAATAACTTGCAGGGATATGCAACGACGACCCCAACAACATATGACATACCTGAGGCCAGTCCCTTGTTTTCTTCAAGTGCTGAAGACTGCTTCCGAACAATGCCACCTGCTGATGGTTACCAGCTTGGTCAGCAAACTTTCTTCCCAAAATCATTCTCTTCTATTAGTAGTTATTCTTCATCAAAGACCACACCTGAGAGCCGCTTACATCCAGTGTCTGGTATGGCTAGTACCCATAGCCCTGCATCTGAAGGTAGGCATTCACTGAGGTCTGCAAGTAGTGGGGGTGATTCTTGTATTGGGTCTGTTGGGGCTTCTTCTGATTGGTGGTCAATGCAAACGTTTTCAGAGCTTGTTGCATCATCACGCCGAGAACGGCTTCATTGGATAAGTGCAAACAGCCCATCAGATTTTATTTCTGTTCAGGAAAGCATGGGTGCTGAGTATAGCGAACTTTTGGCACTCGAAAGAATAAGAGCTAACTTTTGTCAGGGATGCTCATCTCCCATGCAAGAACAATACACCTGCGGGTTATGCTCAAGGGGACTATCACAACATTCACCTCTAAGTTCTCAAAAAATGATGGGAACTATGGACCCGCCAAGTGTTGGTGTGCTTCAATGTGGTCATGCCTTCCATGCCAACTGTCTAGAGCAAGCGACCATGGAAACTGAACGGCATGATCCACCATGCCCACTGTGTAACAAAGCCATTAGGATGTCAAAGTGTACTGATGGCGTGGAGTCTTTGAGCTTTTCTAAAGCTTTGTTTAGAAGCTACAGTTCCCATGGGCAGACATCGTCACGGAACAAGCTCTCTAGGATTGGCATACTTGCAGATGATACTGCTGGAGCTGAAGGCGCTCCTACAGCATTGCATGCAGGAACAAAATTGTTTCCATTGCATGACAGTATAAGAAAGAAGTGCAAGTCACAAATGCCAAGCACTCACACAGGCAAGTCTCTCTCAAAGAGAGCATTTTCATTTAGGGGTAGACAAAATAGAGATGCAATTGCAAATGAGGCGAGAGTAAAAAGAATAATCTCTCCATCACAAATATCTCCAGACAATAATCACATTGAGTATCTGCCTGCACTAACACATGCTAGGAAAGGGTGTCCTGCATCCTTCAGGTACTTGAGAGGTTGGTGATTCTTCATTGTTTTGTAAAGCTGCCATTTGAGTATAGTTTGCCAAGAGTTTTTATTCTTCTGCATATTGAATTGCACTAAAATTCATGCCATGG
This sequence comes from Isoetes engelmannii, assembly GCA_011763485.2. Lineage (NCBI taxonomy): Eukaryota > Viridiplantae > Streptophyta > Lycopodiopsida > Isoetales > Isoetaceae > Isoetes > Isoetes engelmannii. The sequence goes on from JAANSK020197320.1 coordinate 7,870, forward strand.
CAAGTTGGAAGCTCAAGTTCCTGGTACTGTGGTCAGGATTCGATAAAAATATAAGAATCAAGAGGAAAAGTTATGTTCAGAAGAGCGTCCCACATGTGAGTTGCCTCTTTACTAACAATCACCGGTTAACACTGCAGAATTTTGAAATTTGGTCTCTCGACCTTTCACTGATGAGGACAAGCTTGTCCTAACAAACTCTTCAAAAAATAATGTTAACGAGCAGACTTCAATTTTATGCATGAACATAGAATTTGAGTAGGTATTGTAATTGAGATAGGATAATGGTTAGAATAGCACATGCTTTCCAGTTTATCAATATTTAAAAGTTTGATAGTCACTATTTTATTCAAGGGGAAGCTACCAAGGAAACATAGAAAATAAAATAACATGGCTTAAAAGTTCCTGGTTTCAGGTATTGCATATATATTTTTTTGGATTTCTGAAATCTACACAAAATAGGTTAAAATAATGTGCTGTCACACAAAGGGTTGCCCTTATCAGTGAGGGAATTTGCAAGGCACACCCTATATTTCAAAGGACATGCAATTTTTTTTTTCGCTTTTCACGTGAAAAAAAAAATTAAAATCACACATTTCATGTGACAAGTAAAAATCAAGAATGAAAATTTTAGTGATCCAATAAATAATGCAATTAAAATAGTCAAAATTCAACAAATTATGTTTCAATCAATAGTAAGAGGTCCTGCACACCTCTCTCTCTCTCCTAACCAGTGAGAAAGGCACCTTTCCAAATCAATAGTCTCCACGGTTTCATTTGAAAGACATATTGCCATGCTTGTATCTAAAATTTCAATGTTCATGTGTGATCTCAGATCTGTCTTTATACGATTTTGACAAGAAAAACCCCTTTCACATATGGTTGTACTTCCAGGAATAGCCATGCATATTTGCCATAATTTCATGATTGCACCAAGAATCACCTGCACATGCTTCGTCTCTACAAATACTCCAAGATGCATCCATGCCTTTGTGCTTTCCAACTCTATACAACATTCCAACAAAATCATCCTTCTCGCTCAAACACCTTCCTGCATCTACCTTTTGAACCTATATCTATATAAAAAATATATAAATATTATATAAATCTAATAAAAAAATGACAGGGAAATATTGTAATAGTTCCTTTCATATGACAGGCACTAATTGTAGGTGCATGTCCTCGTGACGAGCAAACTCCATAACCCAACATTTCATTTGCAATGCATATTTTCAATTTGCAAAATTTGACAGGCCAAAGTGCCCAAAACAGGCGTGCAAGCTTGCAAATTCCCCCACTGGCCCTTATGAACAAATCTGAGAGGAAATCTGAACGGTAAATATATTGGAGAACAGAACTCTGGAACGAATTGGGAAGAAATCTGAGCAAAAAGCAGAAGCAGAAATCTGACCAAAAGCAGAAATTCGAAAGAAATACAGAAGAACTTTGAGCACAAAGAAGTCTTAAAATCAAATAGAGTGGAAAAGCAAATTTTGTGCGCTGTGTGGAGACTTTTGGCGCAACGGAAAAGCTCGTTCGGATTCATTATGCTCCCACATCTAATCATATGATGACAGGTGGCACCATTTCTTTCTCAGCACCCGCAGAACTTACCTGCCGTTCCATTAGGTTTACCCTGCATTCTATTAGTTTTATCATGCATTTCAATGGCAGAATGAAGCCCCAACGGGCTTATCCGTTGAGTAAATTGCCCTCTGGGCTTGATTCCAGAGGGTCAACCCAGCCTCCCCGCTTCACGAGTCGGCAGAGTCCTCCCCCCCAATCAAGCCCAAAGGGCGATTCTCTTTTACAAGAAAGCTGCCTTAAATCAAATACAATGGAAGGGCAAATTTTGTAAACTTTGTGGAGACTTTTGACGCAAGCTATTTTACAATCTGCTACAATATGTTCTCATTCCCACTTCTGCAAGCATGGAGATGAGCGGTTTAACATGGGAACAACTCCAACTTCCATCGCAACCCTCAATTTATCTTTGTCCCAAAATCTCCACCTTCAAATTTGAATATGCGAGGCATATCCCATTCTCACCCTAGGGTTTACACTGTGGGCAACCTATAGCAAGAATCATTCAGATACCCTATATTGTAGATCAAGATTGGATGTTCAAGATTGAACCCACTTTATTTACCCACTTTATTCCATAGTTGAGATACCCTATATTATAGATCAAGTTTGGATGATCAGGATTGAATCCACTTTATTTATCCACTTTATTCAATGGTTGAGATTGAGACAATAATAATGTGATGTCATTACCATGATCCACTATTGGGCCATGGTCCACTATTATGACCCTCCAAACTGCCCGAAGTTTTAAAAAAGGGCAAATTATAAAAATGCCCTTAATCTTTTGCAAAATTGCGAAAATGCCCCTGTTTTAGCGCTAGTTTTGGTAAAATGGCCATAATATTTTTCTGATGATCCAAAAAAGAATGTGCCCTTCAGACAGGTTATAGATAAGGATGATATCTTCCTATCAAAGCTAAGATTATCTGAATCGGAGTTCGAAATATTAAGTTATGATTACGATTTGTTTGTATTTAAGATTTAGCATAGCTTGTGATTTCAGACTCCGATTTAGGTGATTTTAGCTTTGATGGGAAGATATCATCCTCATCTATAATTCATCTGAAGGGCACATTCTTATTTGGATCATCAGAAAAAAAAAGTTATAGTTATTTTACCAAAACTAGCGCTAAAACAGGGGCATTTTTGCAATTTTGCAAAAGATTAGGGGCATTTTTATAATTTGCCCTTTAAAAAATACCAAAGAGCCGTTGATGAACAAAATATTGTAGTATATATAGCACAATCCATACACACTTCGGTATTTACCTATCATCTTCACCCAATAAAAAACCGTATATACATTAATTTAGATCTTTGATGGGTTTTTAGGGTATTCGTATGCACAGTAGTATTTTGTTGATGTTGATAACATGGTTGTGGAAATAACAAGTATTTGTGACTCTTTGCTATGGTTATATGCGAATTGGAGTGCGCGTGCCTCCTGGCACATGATACATGCCAAGCTTCTATTCAGATGTTTCACAGGCCTCTCTGGCGGCTCGTGTGGACGATTTTCGCTTCCAATTCCTATTTGCTGCTCCACTTTCTTCAATTTCAGTTTACAGCTCTTATTCTTCACTTTCTTTGTTGTTCTTGCCATTCCTTTCAGCCATGTCCATGCAACGCTTAGCCAGAATGGGTAAAGCCCTTGAATGCTCTGCCCCCATCCCGCCTCCTGCTTCTGTTCCCATGACATCAAACTTAGCACAAACACATCAGTCCTCTGCCATGCCCAATTTCGAACTGAATTGGGGAGCCATAGATGTTTCTGTCGCACTGGGACTGTTATGCCAAGATGTCTCGTGCAGTTTCTACGAGTGCCTCTCGCGTTTCTGTGATACCAGATGCCTTGCTGGGGCTGTGCCCTTGGAACGAGGCTCGTCTGCAGATCACCTGCATGTGGAGGCTGTACTTAGGGGGCGTTTCAAAAGTCCCAAGGCTGTTAACGAAGCCATCAAGCATGAGTTTAATTGGCCTGACAAACCTGCTGGGGTTATATTGATCTGTAAGGCTATGAAGAGTACCCGACTCCATTGCTTCGAGGGCATGGTCAGGTATTGCATGAAGGATACCGGCAAGGTGAATTATTCCTGATACATGCACAATATATTTGAGTCTATGATTGCCAAATGCAAGGACCTATACTTGCACTGCAGTGCTGGATATACAAAGGGTTTTCGTGTATTAGAAAATAGGAATCTGTAGAACAAAGCAGCCATATGCGTTTCCTATCATGGCGGGCGCCGCTTGACTTCTAGCCTTACATTTAACCTTGGATGATAAGAAGTGGCAAATACACCGTATTCAGCAGCTGGATACGTCCATCAAACACCGCTCATGTCAATGAGCACAGAGTTCCTGCAGCTTGGAGAATCCTTCTCAGTCCTGCCCGCTGCATGCCTTCTGATATCCAGACGATTCTATATGGATTACCTATTGGCTATGTTTATGTGGAGAGGAATGGACCAGACAGGCGGCATTATTGGGATGACTCAGTCCCAGCCGACGAGCTTGATGAGGATTTCGAGGACTTCTTTGGCCCCTTATTCAGTCCAAAGCTGCAGATTCCAGACCATGATGTTGATTATGTCCTAGTTCATACTGGGGATCACACCATGGTCCTCGACTGATCCTGTTTGCTCATGTTTGGTTGTATAGTTTCATTTATGCATTTATTTTTTTGTTGTTGAGCTATGCTTCAAACTGGTGGTATTTACATGCAAGACTTCGATGGAGGGAAATGGTAGTGAGCATGTTGATCATGGCACCCAGTGTTGAGCTTGGATCCCTCCTTGATCAATTTCAGGATCGATGCTTCTCATCCAGATGCCCATTTATACCCGCCCGAGACTGAGCAAGTCTTCTGTGCCGAAGAATTCTTCTCACATATAGTTCAGCTTGGCACGGAGACTTACAGGAAAGTTGCATCGTTCAGGATTTTGAGATGCCAGCTCAGTAGGTTCTATGAATCCATTGATGGAGCCATAGCGAGTGTGGCGTGGGAGCGGCTTGGAGTGGTTGCATTTGAGCGCTACACTCTTAGATCGCGTATGAGTCTAGCGAGGTCGCTCTGACCCAGAAGATCCACCAGTTGGATGCTGTTATCAGACAAGATGCCTCTAGAGAGACAAGGAACTAGATCCATGTACTCTTGTGCATCTGCTTATGTTTGTTTCTCATGCATCTCTTTTGTGCTGTTGTTTGGTGAATTTTTTGGATGTATGTAATCCCTTGAATATATGTATGTGGTCTTCCTATTGTGATTCTGTGTTTTAAATGGGCTTCGTCCTCTGGACATATGAGCAATCCTTTGAAGTGGGATCTCTCATATGCTCGGACGAGCATGGGCATTGCGCTGGGATTCAATTCCCCGGGCTCACTGATAAGTGTTCATTGTTTAATTTCAGGTGCTGATGATGATGATGGCAGCCTCCATGAATAGGATCATCATATACATGTTACTGACTATCACTGGCGATTTGGAGTGACAGTCAGTGGCACGCATCTGGTGGTTCTATCCGTGGGTCTGTACTTCCAACGCTGAAGAAAACTGCAAGCCAGAGATAAGCCACGTGCACTAGCATTTGAATTGGGGTTCGATTCCCCATGCTTCATATCGTGATGCTTGTCGATCATGTCTCTTACTGCTTTGATAATGCATGTATGGTGTGTCATACTGGTTGTAATGCATATATTGTATTTATATAGCTTTGTGCAATTGTCATTTCCCCTTTAACACCCTACAATATGGTCAAATTGACCCCGTGTTGACTTAGAAAGGGCGGTCATGGGATCTATGCTTCTAGCATATTCCCCAACTTATGCCATCATCTGAAGGCCAAGAAGCAATAATACACCCATGAAGCAATAACACCTCTATTTATTTAAGAAATGCCTTGAATGCCCCGTGCCTTTTGGTGGACATAGATATTTGATACTGCAATATCTTCGGTGCTGCTATGAATTGATTTGCAAATGATCATTGATAATCTTTTCCTTGTGTTAGGGTTCATGTTGTGCATTTGGAGCAAATTGAAGCAAATTGAACCAAGAGACATATTTGCAATTTGGTTCCATCTCTGGTGCTCCTTTGAATTGATTTGGAGATGATCATTGACAATCTTCTACTTGTGTTAGGGTTCATGTTGTGCATTTGGAATAAACTGAAGCAAAAAGAACCAGGAGACAAATTTGCAATTTGGTTTCTCCAATGACAGAGTCGTGATATGGCTTTTCCATGACAAATTGCCCTCATGCGATCTAATGTGACAACCAGGGGTTTTTTTCATTATTACATAAGCCTTTAGATGCATTTATCAAGTTGCAGGGGCTTCTTGAAAACATAAAAACTATAGGAGCTCTTGGGACATACGTTTCTATATGCCCATTGGTATTTTTTTGCTTGAATGCTTTTTAGTTGATTTTGAGACTTCGAGGCATTTTTGTTATTAGCCAAAATTGTTCCGTTGATATGAGACTTCGAGGCATTTTTGTTATTAGCCAAAATTGTTCCGAATTTAAACAAGGCCATACTACAATATTCATCCCCAATTTTATGTGCTAGGGAATCTCACCCCTCGGAAATTCTGCCTCAAAAATTTCTGCCTAAGAAATTGTTGAGGCTACATGATAAATTCCCCTTCGCCTGTGAAGAAGATGTCATTTGCCACCATGGCCACAAGCTGTGTTACACTGCTATGGCCAAAGCATGCTATCGCAATAGCCAAAATCTACAGATGTGGCAAGATGGGTATGTAGAAGAAATGGATGTATTTAGGCTAGTTTTGGATGAATTATGACAATGAAAATGAAAGCCAATCATGCTAAAACTAGGTTATATGATACAAGAGCGAACATTTCTTTGGTTCCTAACTTGTGCAAAAATGATAAATTCCTCATCTATATTCACATGAGATATCTATAACACGTCCTCCATAGTCACACGTCACCAATATATTAAAGAATCATAATGATACAAACTGAGTGAGGAGGAAAAGGGACTGCCCCGAAGAAGCAGAGATGCCTCAACACTCCACAAAGAATATCTTCACACAAAAACCAAACCACCAGCACCACTAAATGTACACGAACTCCCCATT
>JAANSK020197431.1:0-14555 GCA_011763485.2 Isoetes engelmannii
AGAGAGAGAGAGAGAGAGAGAGAGAGAGAGAGAGAGAGAGAGAGAGAGAGAGAGAGAGAGAGAGAGAGCATTTTTTTCTGAAAAAATGGAAGTTCTTTTATTCTACGCGATGTGTTGTGTCATGCATCAGTATTCCTTGGTCCAGATTGGCATGCCATTGACAGTGGTATGGATGCTTGGATTAGGTCCGGTAAAGTCATATACCATCAATCTTATGTACCTACGCATGATAACCCAGCATTCTGGCCCTGGATTGTGATCATTCAAGATAGGTGGATGCTGAAGCAAGCGATAAAATACAATCTTGGCTTGAGGAAATGTTTTGGAGCAAGTGATGAAATACAACTGTGCTTGAGGAATCTTTTGGCTAAGAACAATACCAAACCCAAATAGGAAAGGCATACAAAAAAGAAGGGGATAAATCTCACCATTGGCGATAAATTTAGGTTAATTATGAAGAGTTGCGGTCGTGGATCTAAAAAATCCTAATTAGATAATATATAGAAACCTCTCTAATTACCAAGAATGGAAACGTCAACGTCCTTAGGCTTTTGCAGAAAATTGGGAGGTTTCTTTAACACACCGCCCCTTAAGTTTATAGTGATCCAGCAGTTTAGATTAATATTGAAAAGTGGTTTACTACTACTGCTTCTTCATAACACCCTAATAACACTCCCTCCTTATCGCTCCTTATCGCTCATCCCTGGCCGTTGATGGCCAGGATATTCCCAAAAAGATGCCCGTTGGGTGTGAGCATGCTAGGGTATGCCAAAAACAGTACCTAAAAGGTAGTTTTTTGAGTACTTTTTCTGTAGGACCTAATTGATATTAAAAGTACATAAATCAAAGCTAATAATCAATATTTTTGCTTCATGATTGAGAGTAATAGAAGGACAATGTCTTAGAGCACTTTTCATATCACCCATTATCATGAGCATGAAGCAATATCGCCATATGTGAGTACCCAGTGGATATTTTAGGTAGATGCCAAAAGTGGTACACCCTAGCATGCTTTAACCCCGCTAGTGCAACGAGGGCTATTGGCAAAAAATAAGATGGGGTCAAACCCCAATTTCCACGTCACCCTATGATTTCAAGACTATGGTCTGCAAGTCAATCATGCAGTCAACCCATAAGTCAAGTGCGCATGCACCACCACGAGGGAACACATAGCAGCATGGAAGGCCACCGCCACTACAAACAGTATAAATGAACACGCAATTAATAAGAACGGAGCAGGGGGATTCGAACCCCCTCCGCAAAGCGGATCCCACAATGCTCCACCACGGCCTAAAGCCGGGGGGCTAATCCCATGCAGACATGCATAAGCACACATGCTCCCAACACACACATGGTATTTACAAGAGTTTTCGACTTTTCATTGTTTTTATTTTTTAAGGATTTCATATGTAGTAGACAGATGATGAAGCACACTATGCCATGATAGGAAATCACAGAAGAGCAAACATGAATTATTGAGACTAATTGTACCTGAGATGCAAAACAGCAGCATGGTGCCTCTGCAGTGCATCAATCCTCCGGAGCTCACGAACAAGAATGCCACGAGCTAGATTCATATGTCCCCTGAGCGCGTGTGTTTGCTCAGCATTCACATTGATAGTCTCCCACTCAACCAAGGCCAAAGATTGCTCCAATGTATAAAACAAACTTCCTAGCTGTATCCTCAGAACCCTCACAGCAGCCGCCACACTCTCTGCAATCGTGTTAATGGAAACCACATTTTCTGTCAACTCTCCACCCACATGGCCATGCTCCGCCTCCGCACTGCCAATGCGTGGATCAGGCATCCTTCTTGCAATGAGTTGCGGGATGTCAGGCATATGGGCAGACAACGGAATGGGCTGTGCAACATGCAGGCCATGCGGAGGGAACAAAGGCAACAATGCAGTGGGACAGGCCATGGCAGGACGCATACCAGCATGAACGGGCACAGGTGGAGGTGGGCGGGATGGAGCACGTGAGGTTACTCCATCTTCACTGATGTTGGTCAATTCAATGACCTCAAGAGGGTCTAGGTGCCCGTTAGCCTCCACAACCGGCATTCCTGCAACTCAAAACCACATGATATTATAGTGCAGAGCAACAGAACTCATGAAACAAGCAACACATGAAACAAACAACAGATACACAAGAGGAAACCACAGTTCATATTCAATGATGATGATGAACATAATACATGAAGCACATAAGTGGAAAAGCAACTGCAACCAGCAAAGAAGGGAAGACTCCCCTTTCCATAAAAACAACCAGCAAAGAAGGAAAGGCTCCCCTTTCCATCCACTTCCGCTCTATATCCATCCTCCTCCAAATCCACAAACTGCGAATTGAAACCTACCTGCTCTTTACCCTTTCTTAAGCATACCTGTTGATGAAGTATTGGACCGAAATCCCAAGTGCACCAGCTCTCAAGAACGAAAATGGTAGAGCAATTTTGCAATTGCACAGCAAGCAAAGCAACGGGAATCTGGAATTTCAGGTTTCAAAAATCGCAGGAAACCAAGGCCTACATGCAAAACCGACCAGTTTTGCAACTTCAAAGCAACAAGGCCAAACCGAAATCAAATATTTCACAGATGCAAAAGCAACATCGCTTTAACAACTTCAGAGCAACCAGGGAAAACCAAAATCAGATATTTAAGATTGACCAGAAGAGCTTCCCACCTTGATTCGCCTACATGCCGAGGTACTCTCCATCCAAGAAATGTGGAAGCCGCTGCCAGACCATCTGTTCACCGTCCACCAAAACCTAAAAAAAAACTGCTTACCCCCTCTCAGCCATGCAAAACTCGAACTCGGGTGTCCACCATAAGCAATATACCAAAACACATACGAATACCCTACTTCAACCATCAACTTTCTTATGTAACCCGATACGCTTTCCATATTTTGGAACCCTTATAACACTATAGGGTGTTATGAAATGGAGGATGCAGATCAATCTTGATGGTGATCGAACTGCGGCAGTGTGTTAGAGCAATAACGCTCTGGCCCTTGAGTGTTACTTCAAAAAAAAAAAAAAAAAAGGGCCATCAAAATAGCTCGAGCGTGCACTGCGCTTAGCTACGCGCGCACCCTTGCTATTTTGATGTCCCTTTTTTTCAGTAACACCCTTGGGCAAAGCGTCTCCTTAAAATGAAGATTGGGGAGGTTTTCCCTCTTGGGAGGCTAACACAATTCGGGGAAATATAATTTGAACGTATATGAAGGCTTTATGTTTGTTTTTGTATGTAACTGGAGGCGTACTATTTTGATATGCTCTCTAGTATTGTATTACTGTAAGTATTATAAAATCATTGCTTCATGTTGAAATACTTTTTGCCATGGCTTTGACATGCTATGGAATGGGAGAAGAAAGGATTTGCCATTCAAGTTGAATGGCAAAGTGAAATCCTGCCCTTCAAGAGGAAATTGGATATGCCATTCAAATTTAAGGCTCGTATTCACTTCCAAAAATAAACAACTCATAACATGCTTTCTATTTCACACATGAAGGTTTTATTTATACAAAAAAGGCACCCAGCAACCCAGGAAGGCCTCAGCTATGCAATGATCAAGAAGATCAAGCAGAAAGAATTAGTTAAAAAGAATGAGCCTAACCTCTGATGAGTGTCACTTAGACGCGAAGAGGGAGAGTATCAGGTGTTTTTCGGTGAGGCATTTTGAGGATTTCGGCATGAAGCTTGCCATCCAGCTCTCTTTCATATTCTGCCTCTCTGTTCAGGGAGCTCAGCTTTCTGGGAGTCTTAAGTTGGTTTTCCTGGCTCAAAGGAACATAGGCGACGTTTACATCCATTGTAGTGAAACATCTGTTAAAATTAACAGCCTTGACAGTTGCACCAGTTTTTTTGGTATTTGTGACTCCATTCTCGCTGTTCTCGTCATTCTCCTGGTGTTTTGACACTTTCCTTCTTTCCCTTGCTGCTTTTCTAGCTACTTCCATGTCGCTTATGTGACCTTTAAATTCCTTGTGCACCACATCTAGAACAATGTCCCCATATCTGTCGCACCATTGTCTGCGCTAGAACCAAATCCACAGCTTCAGAAAAAGTTCCCAAAATCTGTACAAACTAAACCTCTGAACATGTTCATATATTGCAGATGACTCTACTTTCTATTCATGCTTTCTTTGAATTAAACCTCTCAACATTTGCACTAAAGTTCTTTCTCAATTTCTAAGGCACCTTCGTTAGGACAACAAGTGGAAGATTCAAGATCCTGAGGGATAGAAAGAATCAGGAAGTAGAAATTAAGATGGAAGACCTCTGCCTGCTTTCTGCTTCTAATTCTACACGTTTGCTAAGCATGCTAGACCAACATTTGCATCAAAGTTGTTTTAATTGAAGTAGAAGTGTATGCTTACTTTGGAAAGAAACGCATCAGCTCTGCCTTATCTGCTGGCAATCTCGTTGAAATTGCATCTATCTGGTCATTCCTGCAGACAAAAACCAGCTCAGACATTGGCCACAAACTGCTGTGTTACGATTCATATATGGTACTTACGTAAACATCTGAGTAGGATTTGTCCGGCTCATCTCCAGCCTGATCCTGTCGAGTTCCTTTTTTATATTTTCACCCAAAACCTGGAAATGCACCCAGAATTAAAGGGTCAAAACACCTGCAAAAATATTTCTACATATTAAAGGAAATGCAATACTTTAGACTAACCTTGTCAATGAAGAAGTCAGTGCCAGAGCCCTTGGCATGAATATTTTTCTTCAGCTTCACAGTGTCAGGAGTTGGCTTGGGAACTTTACCGGGAGACAGAGGTGTTTCATTCTCGTCTACCTTAGCATCCTCCTGTATGGGAAATCTCCTGGGAAGTGGCTTAATAAAATCTAGCCTAGACTTGACCCTAGGGCTTGTAACTTCTTCTTCCTCATCATCTGATAGAATATCATCATAATTCATCTGTTTTACAGTTTCCCCTTGCAATTTTCGCATGAGATCTGATAGCAGAGTAGCAACCCTAGGACCACTCCCCCCCTTGTTGTTACTTACTTCAGACAATGGCGACTTTTTGTTGTCTGGTGGAGATGGAAATAGATTTCTTGCCGCAGGATTTACAGAAGCAATATTATCTGCTTTCTTTGGAGTTGCAAAGAGTGAAACAGGAGATGCTTCGTCTTTTGTAAAACCAAGAACAGGAGCCCTTCTAGATGGTGCCTTGGAAGAGCTTTCCACAGAAGAAATAGACCCCCCTGGGGAATAAAACAAAGGCGAAGGGCTGTTGTCATGAGGAAAAGGGTCTGGATGAGGAGGATTGGGAGGATCTCGAATTGGGCAATCTGTAGGCCTAAGAAAGTCTAATGCGTGAGGAACTCTAACCTGTGTCTTTTCCTCATTGTTAGCCTTGCTCGGATGAACCTTAAATCTGGACATAGCTTCAAATACGTGCTTTACTGGAGATTTCTTTGGAACTGCTTCCTCAACTGCAGGCTTGGTATTATTCTTCTTCCTGTTGCTTATTACTTGTACAGTTCTGTGGAAGCTCTTTGCCTCAGAAGTCGAAGGTGAGCTTGGTTCAGCACTAGAATAAAGTATAATGTCATTGGAATCAATTTCTGCACCCTGTTCTGCTAGTCTAAGAAGCAAAGGCTTTTTTGCTACATGGTACTCGGCTTCTGAGATGCATTTTGCGTAGAAAAGTTCCTGCCATGATAGATTTACATTTTCTGTGAGTTTCCTGTCTTTTTCTTATCTTTTTCTTGTTCAAAGAAGCATTTATTATGAGAATGGCTCATACCTGTAGAAAAAGGAGCTTATCTCTAGTAAATTCTGCCCATTCCCCAGCTGTATGAGATGCAGTTAGATTATCCAAGAGCCGTTGACGGAATGCGCTTAGATCTTCCTGCTTTATGAGCCCTTCTTGAACGAGACCCATCATTTTTAGCAACCGAACATACATATCCTGCTGCCATTTCAGATTTTCGGCTTGCTGGATCGCCATTCTCACCGCCTTCGGAGGCTGAGGATGCCGCTCGTTTGGGTGCGCGAATGAAGCACATCTTCTCAGTATTGGCCGAAAGCTACGACAAATTTCGAGTGCGCTCTCCTAAAATGAGACAAATTCAAACAAGAGGCAAAACACTGATTCAAAACAGGACAGAAATACAAATCATACCTTTTCAGCACTATACTTCCCGACAAATTCCAAGAATCTAACTTAACACGTTTAAACCTAAACTGTTCCAGATCTTTGAAACGCCTAGTTGCGCAAAAATAACCTAAGCTAAATAAACCTAAGCTAAAATCCTTTGTATCCGATCGCTTTAGTCATCCTACGGAATTTCACATACTTGCACAGATCATGGCCCGGGGACTAAACTCAGTTGGGAATTATTTGCGAAAATCATACCACACGAACTAAATCCTAACGAATCTACACAAAATAAAACTCAAGGCTTTGCAGAATAAGATCAAGGGTAAATCCATTCCTGAAAATTTATATCCTTAGAATCATAGAAACGGACCTGTAATCCTCTGCGAGACATGGATCCAGCGGTCATGGCTACTCTGTTTGAGGGCACGAATTAGGCAAAATCTGCGCAAGGATTGCCTGAATCTGCTCCGATGCAACGATAGTTTCCAAAAATTACATGAATGATCATAGAATGCTAAGATGATCCGTCGATCTCAGCGCAGATCCTACAGAGGTTTTTGATAGATGCAACGTTTTGAAGATCGTAGGGCTGAAATGGACGGCCGTATTTGCCTGTTCAGGGTTGCCAGCCGTCCATTCGTTTGCTTCTAACGGTCATGTATGTTCCTGATTCATCGTGAACCGTCGATGCAGAACGCAGATTTCCTCATAGCCGTTGCATTAGGCACACTATCATCATCAGCCAGTGCACTGGAAAAAGACACTAAATCTGGGAACAGTCTCGATGACTATTTCAATGAATAAATTAAAATGTAGGGAAGAAGAGCCATGAAAACTTGCTCAATTGTCTAGGGGAAATTTAAAACAATAATCATACACAAAATCAACCGAGCGTCTTATTTGTCATCCACCATCGTGTTTAAACCATGGGTTTACCCGTGTCTTTGGATAAGGGAAAGGCCCCTGGCCTGTTTTCTGCCTGGGACCGGGCAGAAAACAGGCCAGGGGGCCTTTGCTCTAACGTAAAGGCCGGTTGTGCCCAATCCAGTCGTGCCACATGTACAACATGCAGCAGTTTGCAACAGAAAAACAGGTAAAAAAGACAGAAAGTAGAGTGAAATGACAAAATGCATAGTAATAAAGCTAGAATACAGAGTAAAAATGTTGCACGCCTTTTCAGAGATAGAAAAGATGACACGTGTCCTGTCCTTAGTGGACAAGATGGTTAAATTGGGCCCAGCCGTCCTTTACATTATGTTAAAGCCATGTCACAAATAATACACGGTGTTTCTATGGACAACGGACTTTTTGTGATTTGAGATTGGTCTAGACAAATACAAGAATCTAAATTAACCACCCAACATGGCCTCGAAATAAAGTGCAAATTCTTGGATATGCTCTTTTAGCAATTTGTAGCCACAAATTTAGTATTTAGAGATTTTCGTGTAAACTGTACCATCTCATTAGTGATCCACCTAAAATCTCTCTGTGTGGATGGCGATGACTCCCAGTCACATCCACCAAGGGCAGACATGGCAGCCACGTTGCTCTTGAGGGCATACATAGATGCCATCCCCCTGCGCAGACCAGATGAAACAAGGAAAGTCGACATGTACACGCTGAAATTAGAGGCACGGGCAAAGTCTCACACCATAAGCATGGCTCGGTAGACATATGATCGGTTCTCGAGTTTAGTAACAAGCCGAACATGCCCCACAACCATGCCAAACCAAATGCGGGGAGAGCTTTGGAAGCAAAAGAACAATCATTGGGGGTAACACAACTTGAAGTGCTAGCCTGTCAGACGAGATACAGCCTCCCCACCCAAGCTGCTCAAAAAGCAATTGACTATAGAAAAGCAAGGTGCCTCCAGCATGGACACCCGCATACAACACTTGAAGATGGTCTTCGGCTAGCACAGTCTGAGAGTGAACAAGATGGGGCGACCTGGGTAATCTTCTATCCCACCTAGATGCTCTATCCACCAACATAGACACCATGGCCCGAGACAGAGAATGATTTGAGCAGGAGACTAGGGAAGCCATATCTCACCTTCGCTTAGAAGCTGAGAAGATGACCGCCACGGTCCAGAAGGCAGTCCAGGCCACCATAGAGGAGAGCCGGCACCTATAGACCCTCCAGGACAGGGTCAGCAGGCTAGAGCTAACTTCACCGACTAGGGATACTGAGGCTTTTGCCCAGTTGGTTGGGGAACAATAATTAAGGCGTCGTAATTAAGGCCAGAGCCGAGTCTCGAGTTCAAGTCTCCATGGGAACGTCCCAATTGATAAATTGCCTCGTGGGTGAATGATATAAGTCCCATATGCTCGAGGACTGGCATTCCGAGAGGGGGAGAAATTGGTATGGTTTGTGGGCGAATGATATAAGTCTTATATGCTCAAGGGCGAGCATTCTGAGTGGGGAAGGAATTGATATGGTTTGAGGACCATGGGGACCTAATACGACACCTTAATTTTTGTGTCCCAACCAACTAGGCAAAAGCGTCTAGACGTCTAATTAGATGCTGGCTCCCTAGGATCTACTCGAGTGGTCCCTGATTCCCAAACCATATCAATTCCTCCCCCCTTGAAAGGAAAACATTATCGGGTGCTTGATTTACCATCCAACCGGAATCCCAAACCGCTTGATGCAATAAGGACATGCTAGCCACCAACCACTGGTGTTACATGAACTCCTCTTATTAATATGATCAAGCAAGAAGCTAGAGAAAGTACTATAGATAAGGCTAGGCTCTTGTTTAAACATAGAAAGAGGAAGAGCCAGTAGTGCGTTTGGCTTAGGAAGGATCCGCCCTTTTGGTATGTTGGTTAACCCTATGGATTTAGTGCGTAACAGGACCACTCGAGTAGATCTTGGTGAGGCGGCACCTAATTATTACATATAGAGAATCAAGCCTTACTGTTTAGACGCTTTTGCCCAATTGGTTGGGGCACGACAATTAAGGCGTCGTATCAGCTCCAGGGGCAACAGGCTTGACAAAGTACTATAGGTAAGGCTAGACTCTTGTTTAAACATAAAAAGAGGAAGAGCTAGTAGTGCGTTTGGTTTAGGAAGGATCCGCCCTTTTGGTGTGTTGGTTAACCCTATGGATTTAGTGCGTAACATGACCATTCGAGTAGATCTTGGTGAGGCGGCACCTAATTATTACATATAGAGGATCAAGCCTTACTGTTTAAACGCTTTTGCCCAATTGGTTGGGGCACGGCAATTAAGGCGTCGTATCAGCTCCAGGGGCAACAAGCTTGACAAAGGGCTATGTATACTAGTAACCAGTCCAGATGGATGGATGCAACCCCATCCTAATTGCCTCAATTGGCACTCTACCAGGGGTAAGCAATGGCCAGTTCCCCAGCCTCTTGAGATGGCTCAAAGAACAACAAGAACAGAGGCACTGGAGCCACAATGTGGTGGCTTGCAACCTCCTTGAAGAAGCAAGAGAGAACCTCGTAGGAAAACTGTAGACAATTATCCTCTTTCACGTGATGTTTCATGCTCCAATACACATTGCCAGGGCAGCTCATCATAGAATTCGACGCCACGACCGCCCATGTATTGTCAAATTCATAGTGGCGATGCATTGGTATGGGATGCCTTATTGCGTTAGTGTGTGAAGCTCAAGGGCACCCCCCTGTATATCGACCATGACCTCATCTCACATCAATAGGAATTGCGACGGTAAAAGCTCGCACGGGTACCATTCGTCGTGCCAACGCCGCCGCACTGGTCCAGGCAAGATGCGGGTGTTCCAGATGGCCGTCTAATGTTGATGTTGTGGATGTCATACACAGGGCTGCTATGGCCCCTCAGGGTGCTACAGCTGCTGCTATGACCGACAATGTTCCAACTGCCCCTGCTGCTGCTACTGCCACCTCTGCTCTGTTAGTTGCGCATACTGCTTCTGCCTCCTCCTGCATCGTGCTCTCATAAAAGCATGATTTAATTAATTAAAGAGAATGTTACAATTTTGAGAATTTTGACCACAACCAATGTTGTGGACCTCAAGAGTTTTCACCTTGTGGGTTAGCTTCTTTTACTACCAGTTCTTGCGTTTGGACGCTTACACTATAGGGATCACCACTAACAAGGGCGTGTTCTTTATAGCCTAATCATAGTCTATTGTTTTTAAATGCTGATAGCATTGATGATTGTTGGTATTTGGCTTCCACTTCTTACCTAGCAGTCCCTATACTACAATGTGTATGAGGTGCTCTTTCTAGCAACCGGCTCATACCAAGATACACGTACCTCTTCGTTGTGTGGTAGATTTCGATCCTGTATTGGCTCCTCTTCGGCAAAGGCCATCCATGTAGGACAGTTATCATGTGGTCCGATAACAATATTCCTTTCTTAACATCCGTATAAGGATCAAAAATCTCAACTGGGTTTCTAGGTCAACTCAAATACGGCCCCACATATGCATTGGGTGCACTGTACTCGTCCATCACTGCAGCCTCTAGTTTGTCCAATGCATGTTGCTGAGTGATGGGCCAGAAATCTTGCGTGGCTAATCTCTCGCCCTGAACATTCCCAAGGACATGCATCAAAGCAGATAGTAATCAATAACCTCATGCATATATGTATTAGACCATGAATTGTTACAAGCCCTAGATATAGTTGCCCAATGCATCATATATTTGGAGATCGACGATCTTAGTGCACCTATATCTCTCAAGCTCCCATATGGTTGCATACCCACCCCAAAATTGGGACCGCACTTGAAAACAACAGTGAAAATAAAAAACGTGTTGTGTTTTTGAGGATTATAGAGAAAATTACATGTAGTTATGTGGTGTAGTTTTTCAAGGATATGCTGTAGTTTTCCTTACAGAGATGTATTTTTTTTTTCCTTTTACTGTGTGGTTTTTAAGGAGGCGTAAATTCTTTTTAAGGATGTGTTGTTTTCTACAGAGGTATGTTTTTTTATGATGGTGCTTTTTTAAGGTGTGGTTTTGAGGTTGTATTTTTTGTTAAGGTGTGGTTTTTTACGTTGGTGTTTTCTTTTTTTTTATGTGATTTTTTATAGTTTTCTAAGGATCTATGTATGATCAAGTTGTCCACACACCCTATTCTCGTCCATATCAAAGCCTGCGTACGAATTAACACATGATTCTTTATCATACCGTTGAATTCTCCTTTTCAGGACCGTGCTTCAAGCAGGTTTAGACAAATCTAAGATTGGTCTGGGAGAATTTACCAAACCACGAAGCATCCTGCGGCCGACCTTGTAGAAACCCAAGTGTTTTGTCGTTTGGGCAGTACAGAGGCTCCAGAATGGTGATTCGACTTAGCCATCTCGTCCAGAATGGCGCAATTACCCTAGGGACCAAGTTACATGGTCAGTTTTGGCAAAGAAAGAAACACAAATGACCTACATGCCAGTATTCTGCAGTCACTGCCTAGGACAATTGACTACGAGAGTCTTAGACATGAGCTATGTTTGCGCTTCTTGGTGAAGGGGAGCTATGATGGCCAGGTAAGTTGGTCCCTAGGGTAATGCCAATGTTTTGAGTCCGTTGGCAGAGTCGAATCATAGTTTTAGAGAGGGGGACTTGCTCGCCCGCTGCAAGGGCCTTTGGATAGAGGACTCTTGGGAGGAGCTGCTCCGAGAGGGTTGTAAGGACCATCTTCTGGCATCAACAATCTCCCTCTACGTGATGACACGATGCAAAGTCGGTCGAATCTGACTAGGATATGGCCTTTGAATTGCAAATTCTGTATTTTGCTTGGTTCCTGAAGAGTTTCGTTATTATGGAGGTCGGGTTTTGGTTGTTTGCACTTGGGACGTGACCAAGAAGTCTCTAAAGCAAAATGAGGTAGTTGCACTCAGATATGAATATTTCAAGCTGTATTGATCTTTCTCAGATGTTTTTTAGAGGCTAAACTAGAGAAACGTTGTGGTGAGATGTGGGAACAAATTTGGCTCAATTTGGATCTGGGATGATTGGAAAAATCGGGCTCAAAGTTGGCAGAAAATTTGGCCAGTGCATTTCCCTGAGACAAAAACAGGTCTTCACACTTGAATGATGATATCTCGAGTTTTACTGAACCTTTTTGGATGTGTTTTTGAAATGACTATCAGAGAAACATTGTAGTAACATGTGGGAGAAAACGTGGATTGATTTGGAACTGGGATGAAGGAAAAAATTTAGTTCAAAGTGGATAAAAAATTATGTCAGAGAATTATCAGTAAAAAGACAGCAAGTTGTTTTTTGGACCTCGAGGATCATAAGTTTTTTTGCATGATTACAACTTGCACATGTCTGAATTGGTCCTAAGATCATGTGCAAATGATAAAATTATAGTTTGGATCACAAGAAGTATCTCCGTAATAACAGAGATACTTCTCAAGATAACCTATTACATAGATAATCTTCGTGAAGCCAACTACAATTTTATCTTTTGCACATGACTTTAGGCCCTATTCAGATATGTGCCAGTTGTAATCATGCAAAAAAACCTTATAAATCTCAAGTTCCAAAAATCAACTCGCTGGTTTTTTAATTAAAGAATTTTTGAACCAATTTGAACATAATCTTCTCCATCATCCTAGTTCCAAATCAATCCAAATTTTTTTCCTACATGTTCCTACAACTTTTATCTGATAGTCATTTCAAAAATCATGCAAAAAGGGTCAGTAAAACTTGAAATATCGTCATTTGAGGGGGAAGACCTATTTTTGACTCAGAAAAGTGCACTCACCAAATTTTATGCCAAGCTTGAACCCGATTTTCTCAATCATCCCAGATCCAAATTAGGCCAAATTTGTCTGACATCTTACCACAACTTTTCTCGAGTTTTTTTCTCTAAAAATCATATGAGAAAGTTCAGCATAGCTCGAGATATTCATATCTGAGTGCAACTACCTCATTTCGCTTTAAGAATCCTAATGTAATTGATGCCCTTTTGCACCAGACCCTTAAAACCATCACGGAGCAGGTACCACCTAGGCCAATTGACTACAAGTGTGTTAGAGTTCAGCTCCTTTGGTGATACTTGGCCAAGGCGCAGTCTTATGCCCACGAAATTTGGTCTCTAGTGTAATGTTGGCACTTTAAGTCCATTGGCAGAGTCAATTTACAATTCCGGGTTGAGGAAGTCAGTCGTTCATCGCCATGACCTTCTGATAAGAGTTTTATGGAAAACTGCTTCCGGAATTTCTTAAAGATCCATCTTTTGGCATCGAGATCCTGCCCCTACGTGAGGACATGAGACCAAATCCTGGTCAAATCCGGCGGAGGCAAGGCTACCAGAACGCCCGCCCCCCCTCCGTGAGTCCATACTCCAGTGCCCTCCATCAGTCGGGGAGCACAGTGGCTTTGGAATGGCAATTCGACTTCGTCATGTCGTTCGAAACATTGACATTACCTTAGAGGCCAAGTTACACGGTCAGATTCTCAAAAGAAACGAACACGGACGCCTCACCAAACAGTATTCCCAGGTACCACCTAGGCCAATTGACTACAAGTGTGTTAGAGTTCAGCTCCTTTGGCAATACTTCAAGGGGCAGGCTTCTGCCCACTAAACTTGGTCCATAAGTAATGTTGGCATTCTGAGTCCGTTGGCAGAGTGAATTTGCAATTCTGGGATGGGCAAGTCCTTGCTCGTCGTCAGGGCCTTCCGAGAAGAGTTTTGGGAAAAACTGCCCCAGGGACATTCTTAAGGATCCGTCTTTTGACATCGAGATCTCGGCCCTACGTGATGACATGGCGCCAAATCCTGGTCGAATCTGGTGGAGGCAAGACTGCAGAACACTTTCCCTCCTCCGTGAGGCCCTATTCTAATGCCCCCCCTTTCCGGAGCTCAGTTCCCCTACCCCACCATTGAATCCCCATTAAAGGAGTCTGCTTCGAGCCCATCCAAACAAATCCAAGATCGGTCGGAAAAAACTTATCAAACCGCAAAACATCATGTGGCCGACCGTGTAAAAACCCAAGTGTTTTGTCATTCCTGCAGTACAGAGGCTACGGAATAGCGATTCGACTTTACCATCTCGTCCACAATGGCGAGGTTACCTTAGGGACTAAGTTACACGGTCAGTTTTGGCAAAGAAAAAAACACGAATGACCTACATGGCAGTGTTGCGCAGCCATCACCTAGGCCAATTGACTATATGACATATTCAACAAATTCTGGACTTATTCAAATTTAACATATAACACGTCCGTGTCACGCATTTCATTATAAAATTATATGTATTCTTTAACTCTTCTAATTTTAATAAATTTAATATGTTTGAATTATACAAGCTTAATATCTTCAAAGTAAAGTAACATGGTTATCAAACCATAAAATTATTTTCTAAATTAAATTTCACTTGAACTATTTAGAATTAGACATTTTTTTTTTGAAGAACTTTTCTCAATGTATTAAAAGAATAACAATGGTACAAGATGAGTGAGGAGCAAGAAGAGCT